>BMAO01023610.1:0-218210 GCA_019973975.1 Trichonephila clavata
AATCGGTTTTCAGCCAAACTGGAATTTCATAACGTTGCGCTATTGACAGTATTAATTAACTTTGTCTAAAAAATAATTACATTTCTACAACGTAAAAACAATCTAATTTCTACAACGTATGCAATTTTTTTTAGAAATTTCTATCTATTTCCTTGGATTTAAATTCAAAACAAAAAAGTAGAGCTATTTTTCAAGTAGATTGGTACATTGTATACCTTTCTCAACGCTGCCAAGTTAAACTGAGATGGAGTATTGAAGAAATTCTTTAAATAATTTATCTATCTTTAATCTATGAAACTCAGACAAAAAATAATTACAGAATCGGAAAGATCATTTTTTTAATGTATCTTACCCATCAAAAAGGAATCCGCTAGGAAAACGATAAAAGACAAATATTATCTAGAAATGCAATATATTTTCGATTAAAAAAAATAATTTTACAATAAAATGAAGTAATTTTTTAAAGAAATTTCCTAATTTTAAGCCTACGAGTAATTTAAATATACCTCATTTTATCACCAGTAATCTAAACACACACTACGACATGTGTCCTTAAATTTAATTACAAATAGAATCTGTTAATTTTATTCGAATTTAATTATTGATTTTTTCAAAATCAAGTTTCTAAAGATGATCTGAGCAATTAAAAAAAAATAGATTCTTACGTAGAAGATATTCAATGTCCAGCAAAAAATTATCATTATTTGATAAAACTTTCTTTTTTGATTACAAAATGCGTTTTTAGTCTTAAGCATTTTATTGATTAATACAAATATTTAAACGCCTTTTGAAGTTTTTAATAAACAATTCAAATTTTCTTCTAATATGTTAGAGAAATACATCCCTTATCTTCAAAATATTTCAAATAAATAATATATTCTTTAAGTTTTTCAAAAATAGTCAAAATTTTAATTAAACATTTAATAACTTTGTCACTTATGAAGATAATCTCACTAAACCTTTTTTTTCGTGTGTAGAACAATGTTAGCCAAAATCTGCATGAAGATTGAAAAAATTGCTTAAAAATTACGGATTTAAAAAAATTGTGTTTTTAGTCTACCATTTTGCGAGAATTAATTCAGCTAAACCAGGGATGGCGAACCAGCGTTCAATGAGTTGAACAGGCTGAGAAACCTGTCCAGCGATAACTAAAAAGTAAAAAATAAATTAAATGTAAAAAAACTTTTTTAAGAACAAGCTTTTATTTAAACGCGCTAAAAAGAATAAAATAAACTTTTCCTTTAAAACTTTTTTTACTATCAACTTATAACGTCATTACACAATTTATATGATATAAAAGCTTGTCGCGAGATTTACCTGTGTAGATAAACAAGTAAAATAAATAACTTGACCTGATTGATTTTGGTTTTTAAAAATTCAAACTAAGTAAATATGAGTACTTAAATATTGCGACAAGCTTTTATATCATATAAATTGTGTAATGACGTTATAAGTTGATAGTAAAAAAAGTTTTAAAGGAAAAGTTTATTTTATTCTTTTTAGCGCGTTTAAATAAAAGCTTGTTCTTAAAAAAGTTTTTTTACATTTAATTTATTTAAACTATTTGACGCACTGTCTTTAAATTTGATAAAAAGATTCCTTTCGTAGAATAATGATCAGTTACAAAACGGGTTTTAAGAAAAAAGACTTCTAAGTGGCGTTGCGGGGGATTAAGGGGCGTAATAGATAAATATATCCGTTTTTAAACTACTTCACCTACCTGCTTGAAAATTGGTAGGTAAGTTTCTTTCATGGAGTAAATATCCGCTACAAAATGGGTTTTTAAAAAATTGACCCCCAAGGGGTGTTGCGGGGGTGTGGCATTTAAGGGGCGTTATTAATTTCGATTTTTTAATTATTAGACGTACAGTCTTGAAACTTAGTAAGCAGATTCCTGTCATAGGGTAGAGATACGCTACGAAATGGGTTTCGTGAAAATTGGCCCCAAGTGGCGTTGCGGGACTTAAGGGGCGTTATAGATAATTATTTCCATTTTTAAACTATTAGACGCACGGTCTTTATATTTGCTTTCATAGAGTAGAGATTAGCTATAAGAAGGTTTTGGGAAAACAGACCTCTAAGTGGAGTTGCGGGGGATTAAGTGGCGTAATAGATAAATATTTTCGTTTTTAAACTACTTGACCTACCTGCTTGAAAATTGGTAGGAATGTTTCTTTCATGGAGTACATATCCGTTACAAAACGGTTTTGGGGAAAATTGACCCCCAAGGCGTGTTGCGGGGGGTTAAGGGCAGATATAAATAATTATTTCTATTTTTAAACTATTAGACGCACAATCTTGAAATTTGGTGAGCAGATTCCTCTCATAGGATAGAGATACACCACAAATGTGTTTTGTGAAAATAGAACCCTAGGTGGCGTTGCGGGGGTTCAAGGGGCGTTATTGATAATTTTTTTTTGTATTTTTAATTTATTGGACGCACAAATTTTGCTAAGCAAATTCCTTTCATAGAGTGCAATTCTCCTACAAAATTGGTTTTGTGAAAACAGACCCCGAAGTGGCGTTGCGGGAGCTCAAGTGGCGTTATAGATAATTATCCCCATTTTTAAACTATTAGAGGTACAGAAATTTGTTAAGCATGTTTCTTTTGTTGAATAGGGATCCACTAAGAATGTATTTTAAGTAAATCAAGTTCTGCGGAGGGGTGCACGGGGTTACTGGGACGTATTGACACAAAAAAATTCCTATTTTCGAGCTACAAGGACTATAATAATGAAATTTGGTTTGCATTTTTCTTTTGTTGAATTGAAATCCGCTAAGAGCGGTTATTTTGGAAAACGGCTCTCAACGGGATTACGGGGATATTGATAGTAAAACTTTTTTTTTTCTGTTAGATTTAGACTTGAAATTTGGCTTGCATGTTAAATTTACGGAGTAGAGATCCACCGAAAATTGGTTTTGCGGGAATCCACTTGGTTTTTGGGTTAAGAAAGAGCAAACATCATTCTATACTTCAATTTTAGAGATTTTTAGAAAATACAAATTAGATGAGTTCTGCCCTTTTTTTTTATCAACAGGCGACGGTTACAGGTCTAAGTATATTTTTCAATACAATCGAATTCTTAATGCAGGACTTAGATATCAATAATTTATACATATATATAAGCAGTAAAAATTTATAAAGCATCACAAAATACCCAGCGAAGCGGGCGGGTAACGGCTAGTATTTATATATATGCAGTCGACTCTCGATTATTCGAAGTTGAAGGGACCAATAAAAAACTTCAAAATATCAAGCGGGTAGAAAAGAAAAAACTCCCAAAATACATGAAGAAAAATTTTATTCTCACACCTTTAAATTGGTAACCATGTAATAAAACAACAATTATACATATGAATAATGTTATTTTAAAATATTTTTAAATGGTAAATTTTGTACAGTATTAAACAGAAGTTAAAAGTCATGTATTAAAAGAATATAATACTGTATATAATTAATTATTATTAATTTTTTTCGACAAAAAAAAATATCATTTTTTTTAGCTTTATGGCATTGAATCTAACTGTAACAACATATTTTTTAAAAATAAATGTCGCTTAAAAAAGGCCCGCATCAATATAATTTGAAGGAAAAAATGGCCTGGTTTGTTTAGTGACGCTTAAGCTTATGTCAGAGTAATCGGAGTCCTCACTGATGGTCATCGAAGAGGCATCATTACAGGGGAGACAAGTAGGACAATATAACATAAAACATATTAAGCTCCAACCTGTTTGCTACAGGACTCTACATGATAGTGAACGTTTGAATGGTTGGGAGTTTTATTAGATCACTTTGAATTATCGCGTGTTGTAGTCCGTCCGGCTACAGATTTTACTTCGAAATATCAATTGTACCAAAACTCAGTGTTTTAATTCGAAATATCAAGAGTTTTTCTAGGGACTGAACATATACTTCGAATTAGAGAGAGGTTCGTATTATCTCTCTCTCGAAGGTTTGAATTACCAAGAGTCGATTGTATATATATATATATATAAAATAGTTATAAAACCTAAGATAACTATTCAAGATAGTAAAAAGTATTAGCCACAGAGTAATACAGCAGACACCTGACCTTAGGAACCAAGAATTCAGGTTTAGACAAAGTGTTTTGGCCAGCCAACCTTCAACTGTGTTGGGGTCATAGGGAAAGTAAGGAATACCAAGAGAAAATTTAACTATTACAAATAAAAACACAATCTATTAATATAAAACTATAAAATCATAGCCTACTATTAATTACTAGAATATGTTAAAATCGATGCAGAAAACTTGATAATAAACTTACTACGTGCGTACAGCATCAAACCTTGTTTCCCGCGCGATAGAAAGTAAAACAGTACCGCATAAAAATTATAAAATTAGATAAAATATAATAAAAAAATATTAAGTCTCTCTCTCTATATATATATACATTTAAAAACCCTAAAATAATGATATAAAATATATAAAAAATTATAGAAAATAAAAAGACAATCACAAATTTACATAATGATTTTTAATAAAAATTATTATTATTATTATTGCATATTGACATTACACTGAGAACTATTAGAAATGTAATTGTAAAGAAAATTAACAGGATATCCATGTTAAATACAATGGTTAATAAATTTATTAAAATTTAAATATACACTCATGGACAAAAAAATTAGCGCACCAGGAAGGAGTCAACAAAATGAAACGAAAGTTTACATACGTAATGACTACTTTGATGTAAGTAAATGATTAAAAATCAAAGAAAAAGGATCCTTTATTTCAGAAAAAGGCAAAAGAACAGAGGATTTAATACCCTGTTGAAGCCCCTCTAGCGCGAATGCATGATGCGATACAATCGGGCATCGAAACACACAAATTCTGTATGTCTTGAGATTTTTCGTTCCATATTTGCTACAACTTAGCCTCTAATTCGTTCAAATTCGTGGGATGCCCAACTCGCCATCCCAAATGATCTCAGATATGCTCGATTGGAGACAAATCTGGGGATCGGGTGGGCCAAGGAAGAGTAGTAACAGTGCTGAGACAGTCTTGTGACACCTTTGCCGTGTGAGGCCGAGCATTGTCTTGTTGAAAAATGGCTCCTGGGAGCCGTTGCATGAGTGGCAACACACTTGGTTTCAGGATGTCATGGACATACCACTGGGCTGTCATCATGCCACGGATCAATAATGGGATGCCCGTGTATTGTAGGCAATGGCACCCCATACCATCACACCAGCTTTGGGAGCAGTGTGTCACTGTAAAGCAAAGGCAGGATTGAGGCATTCACCACGGGGTCTCCACACACGAACACGATTGTCATCACTGATGAGATTGAATCTGGATTCGTCGCTAAAGACGATCTGGTTCCATGCCGCTGCAGTCCAGTTTCCTAGTGCGCGGCACCACTTCAAACGGAGGCGTTTATGGGTGGGTGTCAAAGGCAGCACACGTAATGGACGCTGCGATCCCAAATGTCCTTTAGCCAAGCGCCTTCGTATGTTTCGAGAAGACACAGGGGCCCCCTAGTGAAGGTGCTACCTTTGCCTGGATGGCAGCCGATGAAGCAGTTGGCTGTAAGTTTGCATTTCTTACGATGGGGTGGTTTTCTCGACGACTGGTCTGTCGAGTGTCCTGAGCCTGGTCTTCGTGTAAATGACATCTCTCCGATCCACTGGTCCCAACACCTCTTCACAACACAATCAGAGCGGCTTAATTGACGAGCTACTCGACTAGCTGACCACCCAGCTTCCATCATGCCGATGATTCTCCCCCTCTCAAAATGCGGCAGCTGTTCATATTGTCTTCGAAAACGCCGTAATTTCATGTCCACCTCAGGTCTTCCTTTGTAAGCAAATCAGCACACTCAACCAAGCTTTGGTTGCCGGGTTTATACTCCGCGGAGAACGACCTCTACCGGCTATACGTAATGGGCAATCATGCTGTATTTCTAATTATTTGCATATCTCACCGACATGTACCTTCATGACAAGTTTAGTTACGATCCCGCAATTATATCTTGGTTGCGCTAATTTTTTTGTCCATGAGTGTATATTAAACTTATCGCTATCTAATACATTATTACGATAAATATAGTTACAAATAATATTTCTATAAGTAGTTATAAAATTGTTTTTACAAAAATAGAGAGTATAGTCTCCTGTTTGTAAAAAATACAACACCATGTAGGTATCATCAGAATTAAATGAATTTTGCAGCAATCATCATTTATAGGATATAGCATAAAATAGTACAGTTTCAGAGCCACCACGCATGCGTGGCATGCGCAGCGCCCCCTGAACTGATGCTGAAAGCGTATAAATAGACGGCTGTAGCTCGATGTTAAAAATAGTTAATGATTATTTGTTATTGGTGAACGTTTAGAGAGACCTAAGTATACCTCCACGACGAAATAAGGAGAAATTCCGTAAACTTACGGAGTTTGAAAGGAGGAGAATTATTGGCATTTGAGAAGGAGGATTTTCCTATCGCGCAATAGGAACTCGTTTGCAGCGGACCAGTTCCACAGGGATGCGATTTTGGAAGCAGTGGACCAACGAGCACCCAATAACTCGAAAAACTGGCAGTGGACGACGGAATGTGACGTCAGAGCGACGATCGACACTTGCTCCGCATGGCGTTGAATTACCGTACAGCTTCCTCCAGGCAGTTGGCGGCACGTTGGTCTACTGCTACAGGTGTACTAATGTCGGCTTCGTCGATGTCTGCTGCACCTTGGATTGCGTGCAAAGGTGCCTTTATATAGGATCCTCCTCATGGCAAACCATCGACGGCTGTGTCTGCAATGGGGCTCATGAGCATAGAGTCTGGCAAGCTGATTGACACCAAGTTGTCTTTTCAGATGAATCACGCTTCAATTGGGGGACCATGATGGCCGCATTCGTGTTAGACACTATGCCGGTGAACGCTGCCTTCCATAGTGGGTTATCGAAAAACATAGTGGCCTAACACCTGGAGTTATGGTTTGGGGTGTGCTTTCGTATCTTGGACGATCCAATTTGCTACGAATTGAGAATAATATCTATAGCAAGAGGTACGTCCGTGAAAAGGTACAGCCCAAAGTCATTCCCTTCCTTCAAGGCATCCCTGGAGCTATCTTTCAGCAGGATAATGCACACCCAGATGTTGCAAAGACTGTTCGAGACTTCTGTTCAGACCAACACACATGCAACTTCTTCCTTGCTCTGCTTATTCGTCGGATATGTCGCTTATTGTGCACGCGTGGGATTTGGTTGGTCGACATCTCGCTCATGATCCGCGTCCTGCAGTTTCAAAAGACGAACTTTTGCTGAGCATACAGGCAATATGGAATTCTCTTCCAGAAGCAGACAATCAAAATCTGCTTGACTCCGTGCCACGTCGTATAGCAGTACTTATTGCAGCGCATGGTGACTACACCAAATACTTATTTTGGACACTTAATATTGATTTTTTGCTTTGAAAATTTCGTCATCACTTGTACTAACTAAAGTCGTTTGCGTATTAGATTTCATTTAATTTTGATGATTCCTTCATGTGGTGTTGCATTTTTTACGAACAGCAATGTATGTTTAGAAGGGTGTTTTGGATATGATTTGGTAACAAAGTTTCAACTTCCCTTCGTCTAACTACACTTGATTTGTATCCCTGTATAGTTAAATGTTTCATCACTCATAATCATCTTCCAGTAGTTAACAGTCTATGATGGATATTGTCTGCCCCATGCTAAACGTTTTTTCGTCATTTTCTTAGTTACAAATAATTTTTTTCCTCAGTTTTAAGGCCACCTTCCACAAGCATTTTCTGTGCAATTGACGTACTCACTTAAACACCATTATCCAATAAATCTTTTCAAAGGTCTATGCTCGTCTTTCTTGTATTTATTTTGCTATTTCTTATTAATCAATTCTTGGAGTAGTTTTCCGCTTGCACCCACATTTTTTTCTTTTTGGAGACGACGATCCAGAATTTTGAAATGTTCTTAAAACACTTAATTCGATCACACCAACTGCGATAGTTATGTCTCTCACAGTCATAGAAGTGTGCTCATTGAGAGCGATTTATTACTGAACGGTTCCTCGGAGTAATATCCATCTTTGAACAAGTTAAAGTAACACGTGTTATACAGAATTCAAAATACACTAAATAAATAAATTACACTAAAATGAATAAATTATAGTCAAAGTCAATCTGTCACTCTACCTAAAGGCAGATACAACGGGTTTGAGGTGGTTCAGGACATCACTAGTAATCAAATACCAACTCAAACAAGAAAAACATGTTTGTCCCAATTAATTCGAACACTATATTATACATCAGAGAGTGAGCTAATAGTAGGAATTGAATAAAGTTAAATAATCGATGAAATTCATTAATGAAACTCTGAATTTTTGGGATATTTTCAATATATTCGAACTCCTCGAATATATTAACAATTCATTCGAGGAATCGTATGCATAGCTTTTTACATCCTGATAGAAATTTCTTTTTTTGGCTTGAAATTTAAAATTTTTTTAACATTTATTTATTTTTTCTTGTTTCATTTTTCCCACATTCCATTTTTCATTTTTTTTTCTGCTTTTCCCCGGCGCGTTTCTAAATACCTCCCATTCTATTTCTTTAAATCCTGGGTGTAACGTGATAGACCTCCTAGTGGTGCCCTCTGATTAAAGCTAAATCTGCCACAGCGTTGCCTCGCTTCCTCGTATTTGAGCATTTGAATTCGTATTTCATTATGGCAAAGAATGAGTAGCGGATCTTGTAGTGGAATGCCGGTGACCTTTCCTAGAATAAGATCCAGATTATGAATGACACTCATTCCAAGATATTGACTTATTTTTCAATGTCGAAGCTAAACTGTCCTTAGATGATTTATGTAGATATTCGTTCTCTGGTTTTTATTTTCATCTTCGAGCAAAATCAAGAATCGCCAGTGGAATACTGATAGGTGTAAAGCAAAACCTGACATCTTTTTCTGTCATTAGTGACCTACAGCATGCTATCAGAGTTGAATTGGTCAAACTTAAGGTCTGGAAAGACAACAATGCCCTTATTGTCTTTATATGCTATAGTCCTTATAGCAATAAGAAGTTGAATTTCGTGGCGGCGTTTCCATCCGTAGAAAATGCTTTCTCATTGAAGGTTTTAATGCACACAGCAAAAGATGGGGTTATAATGATAGTATTGCCGCAGGCATAGTAATGGAGGGCCAGATTCTGCTTTTTACACTCTAACGGTACTCAAACGAATCCTTATTTTGTGTACCTTAAGAAGGCAAATTAGAAAAAATATAGAAATGACCCGGAACAAAATCTTCACAATTTTGATCCCAGTAGAGATAAAAGTACAGATGTCGCCACCTTTCGCTTTTATTCCACTATTATGTAATCAGAAGAAAAGTGGATCCCAAGAAGCAAAATAAAAAGATTTAAGCCTTTCTGGATGAACCCATGAGCTGAGAAATCTTAAAAAACAATCTGCAAGGTCTCGTCGTCTGGCGGAAGAAACCAAAGACACTGCCCGTGTTCGAGAATGGAGAAAAAACAGCGCATTGTTAAAAAGAGAAATCAATATGGCAAAGCGTAACTGTTTCAATAATTTCATCAACAGCATTGATTTTAGAAGAGATAGAAAGGGAGTATATTATTTTTTAAACAAATTAAAAAGCTCTATCCCTAAAGTGGTAAAAAATCCCATGATGATCTCTAATGACAAAGATATTGCCAATTCTTTTGCGAAGTTTTATGCTGGCTCTCAAAGATTGGAAACTGATGTAAATAAGAATCAACGTCATACAAGACGAAATGTAAAGTCTTTCCTGCAGAAAAATAATCAAAGGCATTCGGTCTTCTACTCTTAACTTTACCTTGATGGAACTCATTGAAGCTATTTGTCTGTTAAATTGTGGAAAAAGAAGGACTGGATAACATCCATGCCGACTTCTAGAAGAATATGGGACCTTCAGCTCGTTTGGCTCTTCTTGCGCTACGGAACAGAAGCTGGCACAGCGGTGTTCCCTCTACTTGGCTGAAAGCCACTGTTATTCGTATATTAAAAAAGAATAAACCTAGTGACCAGATTAACAGCTACAGACCTATTTCCTTAACCTGCCTCTTGACTAAGATCATGGAGCAGATGGTTACTTCAAGAATGAGTTGATTTTTGCCAATTTTATAATTGGACAGTTCCGCAAATTATCTACTTTAGCCAAGATGTAAGAGACTCTCTAGATCAACGTAACTTCAACCTGGCAGTTTTTGTGGACTTTAAATCTACCTATGACAGAGTCTGTCGCTTAAAGCTTATTGAAAAACTCCACTTTCTTGGTGTAAAGGGCAAAAAAAAAAAAAATGCTGGCCTGTATCAAACATTTCATCAAAGATTCATTTGGGTTTGCTACGGTCAGAGCGTGTCCCCTTTTAGACTTCCTCAGGGCGCTGTAATGAGCCTCTTATTATTGAATACTTATGCAAACGAATTGCCTGATACTCTTATGTCTGACCCTGCAATTAAGTCTACACTGGTTCGAGGAGTCTTCGAGAGCTGTGATCCAAAGAATCGTCAGTAAAGCCTGAATGCTAATCTCAATAATGCCTTGGGGAGATTATAATTACTTGGGTACAGTAATTATGACATAACTTTAAACCAACACAAAAATAATTTCCAGTTTTTTTTACCTTGAATAGACAGTACTTTTTACCCCACCTTCTGTATTGTAGTGAAGTAATCTCAGTTAGCAATAATGTTATCTATTCGGGATGCAGACTTGATTCGCGTCTGAATTGGAATGATCATATTTCTTATATAAAGGAAAAAAACTGAAAGACTTCCAATTTTGAAACGATATGCAGGTTCCGTGTAATAGAGAAACTTTAATAAATACATATAAAATGTACATTCAACCATTATTTTATTACTGTAATAAAATTTTGGTGACTGCTTCTATCAATACAATCGGCGTTTTAACAAGGTTACAAAACCAATCTCTTCGCCTAATAACAGGTGCAGTTAAATCCATCCCGTAGCGGCTATGGAAGCATTAACTAATATTTCTCCTGTCACGTAAGGGGAAATTCGTGAAAATGTCATAATTTTATTTCAAAAACTTTGCAGGCTCATAAATAATAAATATCGGAGGAATTACAATTTTAACAGTGATAGAAATTTAAAGACACAAATGGGTTTCCATCAAATTGGTTATCAATTATCAACAGACCTAGATTTTGTCCAAAAGTGAATGCGATTGCCTTTGTATCCTCTTGAATAGGATGACCTCTGAGTATATTTCGAACTTGACTAGGAAATTGATAAGAGTAAGAAGCACTCTGCCCAAATCAGAGCCATTACTTATGAAACTATTGAGAGAAGCTATTCCAGTAAACTCTAGACCCATGTTTACACCGACGTATCCATGATTGAGCGAGGCATTGGAGCAGTCGCAGAAGTCTGTTGTAATCATTTTGCATTCTATCAGGCAGTGGGAAGAGGTATTACCAATTCTGATGGTGAAGTGGAGGTTTTGAATCAATTAAGCTCTCGGAAGAGTAATTATCCTCGGGCTTTTATTTTGTACGATTTCCCGGCAAAGAAGGGAACCACTATTCTACAGACCACCAATAACCAAAGGACTTTCAATTCTACAAAACTCCCAGTTAAGTTAGAATTTAAGAAGAGGTCTGCCTCCTACCTACCAAATGGCCTATGAGTACCTCTCAAGTTCAAAGCCAGTCATTCTAGATTTCCCTCGGCCGTAACGCCTTTTGACTAGGCACGATTGTTTAAAGGCCAATTTTTTTTAAAATTCGACTAAAGGTTACTTAAGCCATTTTGTACCTCTGGACAGTCCCTGGATAAGTACCCTATTGACTGCTCTGTTATCTTTTAATTCTATTGTTCTGAAGTATTGGGAAGCTAGATCGAGACCAATGGCCTAGTGGCCAAACATCTGGCATTTGCATAAATAAATTTCTTTAAATCTCGATACTGGTATATATTTTACCAATTAATTTTCAACAAACAAAAAGAGTACATTTTTGCTTATTTTATCTGTTTTTCTTCTTTTAAAATTAATCTTATTAAAAGCTTTCGCCAGGAATAATGCCTTCTTAATTTTTTTTTATGTTGAGTTCACAATATTAGGACTGAAATCTATTGGGTGCTATAATCTTATTTGGCGCGGTTTTGAAACCGCGCCAAAAAGCATTCAACACGTAGTGTACTAATAACAAATTAGCTCCAAGAGATTATTTATAACAAAAACAAACAGCGAAACATATTCCAAACATACTAGAATTTTAAAAATTACATACATAAAGAACAGCCCCCATTTCATACATATATTAGTTCATACCATTGTTAAGACCAGGAGGCGGATCCTTTCCAAACCACCCTTCTTTATAGCCCCTGGTATCTCTCTGGTCTTTGGGAAATAGGATGCCTGAACACAAATTTCACAAAAAGAATGACGACAACAGTCAAAACAACAAGAATCATCATGTTTGTTACTGTCTAGACAGAATTCACAAATACGAATTTAGATACAGGTCATAAGTACTAAATCAAAATTTAAAAAAAAGATTCAAAATGCATAGTTAATAAACAGGTACTCTGTCAATTATATATAAATTCAACATTTTTACAATCAAAGCATGCAAAATTTAATGTAAGTACATATTAAGAATTTCACCAGAAGAAAAATTTATAACATACGAACACTTTTTTAGTTCAAATTAATGTACAATCCTTTTCTTAGATTTAAAAAAGAAAGTGTTTGATGCATGTACTTCTGTTATGAAGGAGACAAAATTCTAAATTAATAAATTTAAATCAAATAATTGGTAGTTCTGTTGAAAAACCAATATTATCCTGATTACAACAGAAACGCCTTTATTGACAGATAAGACGGTATGTTTATGAATAGATCCTTATAAAATCCCAGAGAACTCCATTCGTGTGAATTCCATGAAAGGAAAATTTCTGTTATGAAAACCATGGCATAAAAAAGTAAAAACAGTATGCAAACGATACTAAGTGCACATAATACAGAGTTTGAAAATACAATAACTAATTTTTATAAGACTTAAAAATCCGAAATGTTTCACACAAAGGTACAATTATATTAAATAATCAAAATTTCAAAAATAAATAAAAACATTGTTTGCTTTCGAAATAGTAATCTACTTCATAAATTATATTAACCATTTATAACTTTCTGTAATTAATAATAGTACTTAAATAAATAAATAAGCAACAGCCGAGAAGGGTGTAAACATCGAAAAGGAACACGGCGTTGAATTTCTGGAAAAAGTTCCGGTGTGAAAAAGTTCGTACGATACGTAAAGGCAAAATTTACACACTACTTCATAATAACACAGCTAATATCTTCTTGAATCATGCACAATTAGCCATTTTGTAATAAACATGCATTGCATACCTAACAATTTTATATCACATGCTTCACACAGAATTCAATAAATGTTCCAAAGAATTTCGTATTCCATGTATTTTTATAAAAGCAGAATTCAAAAAACACTAGCAAGAAATTGAATTAACACACAAAAAAAAAAGCTACAATAAGAAAAAAATAGCCAGTAAAAATATTTAGTCAGTTATTTAATAGGAAAAATTCTTTAAGTTATGAAATAGGTTACCTTTTGAATCTTTCCTTCTCGAATTAATATTAAACATTCAATGCCAGTTGAACAACTGTGCAGAGATAAAACCATGTTCCTATGAAGAAGCTTCTTATCGAATTAGATACGGCCGATCGAATTCCAAAACTTACTACACTACATGTTGTATACGCTCAGGCGACACCAACTCCACTCTCTGCAAACCCCGGATGTAAGCGGGAGAAGGAATACACACTTACCTTGTCCCAGCAGCGCGCGCCTAGTCAGGTTTAACAACCTGTAGATGCCATTAAATATCCTTAAACCTAAACGTCTTTTTCATTCAACATACCCCTAGACACCACCCTTTCTGTTACATGGGGGCTCTAATGGTTTTTGAACCCGTGTTAAAATCAAAAGTCGCCCAAAACAAGCAGCGCTCATCGAAATCGCCCAACACAATGGCGTATGCTTGATCAGCGAATTCCTCCGACGCCTACTAAGAGCCAATCCTCCGCTCCGAGACCAATACTACCGTCTCCTTCGCCAAGCAAAACCAAAGCTTGAGACTCAACCAAAAAGTCTCTTTGGCATCGTCCAAGTGTGTTCCAGTAAAACAAAAAGGCCAATTTCCCCGCCTATTCATCGCATCAAGAGTGTAAACTCCATCTGCTTCGTATCTACAGTCATCGCCGTGAAAAGTGAACAGTGGTGAACTCATCGCAAACGGATAGCTTTTTATAAGCGAAGTCTATCTGCAGTCTACAAACCGATATCGTCAAATCAGGTAGGATCAAACCTTTTTTGCTCGGCATGTATCGAAATAGTAAGAAAGAAGATTTAATAACTGCCGCGAAAGAACTAGGTGTTACTGTCCCAGAAAATGCTACACTTGTGATTTTAAAAGCACTAATCGAACAAGCGGGCACTTTCAAAAACGAACCTGAATTCGTTAAGGATATGCTTAATTTACTCGTTGAGGAACGAAAAGAATCAGAACTAGAAAAAAAACAAGCAGAATTAGAAAAAAAAACAAGCAGAATCAGAAAAAAACAAGCAGAACTAGAGAAAAAAGAAGCCGAGCAAACGGCCCAAAAAATCATTCAACTTGAAAAAGAAATTGAACTCGCGAAAATAAACTACGCTATAAATTCTAATAATTCAAACAATACTACTGCAACATTCGAAACACCGTCTACAAACCTTTTAGAAAGTCTCATTAAATCCGTTAAGACCCTTAGTATGCCAGTTCCTTCTAAACCTGGAAATTATAATTTATTTTTTCATTCACTTGAACGTGTGTTTACAACCAAAAATGTTCCACAGGAATTAAAATCAGAGATCTTAATTAATATTCTCGGTGAAAAAGCTAACAGTATTTTACTTTATATCCCCGAAAACGAACTCCAAGATTATGAGAAAGTTAAACACATTATTTTACGAGAATTCCAACCAACCCCACAAGAATGCTTAATTAATTTCCGTAGGGCTCAACGATTGCCAAACGAATCGCACGTACAGTTCTCGTCACGATTAACAAGTTCTTTTGAATATTATTGTAAACTTCGTAATGCGAATGATTTTAAAACTGTGTGTGAGTTAATGATAGCCGACAAATTATTTTCCACCCTCGATCGCGAAACGCAACAACATATCGCAATACGCCAAAACGAATCTTGGTTTAAGCCTACTGAATTGGCTAGGGAATGTGATGTTATCTTCGGAGCAAAGCGTAAGTCGTAATCCGACAACACACACCATCAACCGCCGTATGACAGCAAAAAACAAAAATACAACTCGTCTCAGGGCTTTAATCGCTACTACTCGCGTGATAAAAATTTCACAAATTGTTCACGAAACACTTCAGCAAATAATCCTCGTCGTAGTTCTCACAGAAACGAAACTCATTTCAATTCTAGACCTAATTCAAATCACGGTCCTGTTTGTAAAGTCGAAGGTAAAATGTTTAATGAATCCTTACATGAATTGCAATACGAAAATATTTTTGTTAATGATAAAATCGTGAAAACTTTAATCGATTCGGGAGCGAATATTGTGTGTGTGAAATCCTGCCTCATTCCACCCGAAACAAAATCTTTAGGAACTGTTCAATTAACATGTGCTTTCGGAAATGAAATTCAAGCTGAACTTACTAAAATTAAATTAGCTCTTCCAAGTTTTCGTCAAAACCCGATAATAGTAACTGCAGCTGTCTGTAATAAATTGTATTGTGATTTAATAGTTCCGCCTAATATTTTTGATGATTTAAATAAAGCAAAAAAAAAAAAAAATTACACGGATTTCAGAAAAAAATCCTACTTTCTCTCATTCTAAGAACATTCTTTCGCATAAAAATAAAAATGATAGACAAAATAATTTCGCTTTAGAATCAGTTAGCCAAAATATGTGGAACTTGCATTCTTTTGCACTGCAAACTATCCCAAATCATTCCGGCGAAGGTTTAAGGTCAAATGGCTCAATTCAATTTCAAAACATTGACAGCGCGAGTAATGTAAAACACCCAATGAATAAAAAAGAATCGTTAAACTCTTCAAAACAGAAATTATTCGATGAAAAAGAAAATAAAAAATATGTACTGATGTCACAACCCATATCCGATCAAAGATGTTATATAACTGATTTTCAGCGCGAAGCTAACGTAAACAAATCTTTTTCTGAATTGAAAATTAGCGATTGTAATTCTTTATCAGTTAATAATAAAAACGAATCTCTCTCTTTGCTTTTTCAAAATGAGGATTGCTATTTATCAAATTTAAATGTAATTTATCTTCAAGTAGATTTATCGCAAATTTTGAACGTTGATACGCGTCGCGAAGTTGAAAACCTTATCCAATCTTACAAACCAAATAAAATTAAAGATACAAACTTACAGATGCAAATTATTCTTTCTGATGACACACCCATCGCGTTACGTCCTAGAAGATTAAGTCAAGTGGAAAAAATTATCGTCGAAAACCAAATTGAGCAATGGCTGTCTGATGGAATAATTTCCCCAAGTTCATCTAATTTTGCCGCACCTTTAGTTCTTGTCCTCCAAGAAAAAGGACCAGTCAACCAGACTCTGTGTTGATTTTCGTGCTCTTAATTCTAAAACAATTAAAAGATTTCCACTACCCCTCATTGAAGACATTTTTGACCAACTGCATGGAGCGATACTCTTCAAATCTGGACTTAAAAAACAGTTTTTTTCACATCAAAATTGATCCTGATAGCCGTAAATACACCAGTTTCATAACACATAATGGTCAATACCAATTTAATAGAGTTCCTTTTGGTTTGTGTAATTCCCCCTCACTATTTCAAAAATACATTCAAATTGTGTTTAAAGATCTCTTAAAAGACAACACTGTTATTATATACATGGACGACATTTTAATTCCGGCAAATTCTGAATGTGAAGGGATTGCAAAGCTTGAAAAGTATTTGATGTTGCTGCTACTTATGGTTCAGAGTTTAACTTTAAAAAGTGTAATTTTCTTCAGCGAAAATTAACTTTTCTTGGCCATATTATTGAAGAATGTACTATTCGTCCTTCAGCAGCTAAAACAAATGCAGTCATGAATTTCCAAACACCTAAAAACACTCGGCATGTCCAATCATTTTTAGGACTAACAGACTATTTTAGAAAATTTATTAAGGATTATGCATCAATTGCACAATCTTGAAGTGATCTTTTACGAGACGAAATTCCATTCACCTTTGGTCCTACACAAAAACACATTTTTCTCTCTTCGAAACAAATTTTGTCTCAGGAATCTGTATTGCACCTTTATCAGCAAAATGCTCCATTACAAATACACTGCGATGCCAGTGGTAAAGGGTTTAGCGCTATACTAGAAATGGACTCAAATCAGAACTTTCATCCAATACACTATACGAGTTGTAAAACGTCTCTTCAAGAACAGAAATACTCTAGCTACAAGATAGAGGTCTTAGCGATAGTTGCAGCATTAAAAAATTTTCGACACTACCTCGTCAGCACAAAATTTCAAATAATCACAGATTGCCAAGAATTAAAAAAAAAACTATGTCAAAGAAAGATTTACCACCTAGAATAGCACGATGGGCTCTCTTCTTAGAAGACTTCGATTACGAAATACTTCACAGGCCAGGTAAACAAATGCAACATGTTGACGCGCTCAGTCGTTATCAGTCATGTTCATACAATACAACGAGACAACACAAAAAATTAAAAAAGCACAAATTAATGATGAGTTTACATCCAGTATTATACAACTATTACAATCATCTTCAGCCTCTGAATATACATTAAAAAACGATGTGCTGTCCAAAATTGTCAACGACCAAGAACTTCTAGTCGTTCCACTTGAAATGCAAAAACAAATCGTACAACTTGAACATTCTAAAGGACATTTCGGCATCAACAAAACTGAAAATTTTGTCAAACAACAATTCTTTTTCCCAAATATGCGTAAGACTGTAGAAAATGTTATTGCAAATTGTATTCCTTTTATTCTTCATCCAAAACATTTGGCAAACGAGAAGGATTTCTACATCCCATACCAAAAGGTGATATTCCACTTGATACCTACCATATTGATTTTTTGGGTCCACTCCCAAGAGTATCAACAAAAATTACAAATATATCTTTACTGTCATCGACGCTTTCACCAAATTTCCGTGGATTTATCCTGTAAAGTCTCCTTCAGCTAACGATGCTTTTAGACAAATTAAAATTACAACAAGTAACTTTGGAAGTCCCAGACGAATAATGTCAGACAAAGGAACAGCATTCACTTCTACAGAATATCAGAAATTTTGTCAGGACGAAGATATCGAGTTTATTTCAATCACAACAGGTGTACCGCGTGGGAACGGTCAGGTAGAAAAATTCATGCAACGTTAATACCAGTCCTAACAAAGCTTTCACTTGAAGATGCCAATAAATGGTATAAACACGTATCATCAGTTCAACGAATAATTAACAGCACTGTTTCCATAGCCACCAAATATACACCATTTGAACTTTTAACAGGCGTCAAAATGAAAAATAAAGATGACATCAAAATCAAAGCCATTCTCTGTGAAATTCCGACCAAAATATTTTGGCTCATATGAAGTCGTGAAAGTTCGTCCAAACGACAGGTACGATGTAAAGAAAATAGGAAGACAAGAAGGCCCGAATTTGACATCCACATCTGCTGATCTGATGAAACCATGGGATAATCCCTAAGACTTTTCTTTCCAGAACTCTAATGACTTTATTGTTTTTTCTCTATATACTCAAGGAAATTTGAACTTTAAAAATTTGTTTAATCTTTTTTTTCTTTTCAGTTGTTAATATTTGTACTCGCCAAAGTTACTGATTTCCCCCGTTTAAGGCAGAATTTTTTTAGTGTAACCCTTGAGTTAGATATGGTCGAAGGCGAAACAGGTCAAAAGTCTTTGGCGCAAAGCTAATTTTCGACGCCAATGTTTGGCTAAATGTAAAATCGCGTATTTTAAAAATCATTACCTTCATTCTAAGGGCATAATTTTTACATTAATGCTCTCAAACATCACAAACTATTTGCAAAAATAACGTACTTTGAAATAAAAAATGTACAAATTACTACTTTTTAATTTATTTCTCAAAAAAACATCAGCTTACGAAAATCACACAATGTTTCTTAAAATCCGTAATTTTGAAGCAATTTTTTCAATCTTCGTATATGTTACGGATAATACTACTTTACACACGGAAAAAAGGTTTTGTGAGATTACCTTCATAAATGACGAAGTTATTCAATGTGAAGTAAAAATTGGGACTACTTTTTAAAAATTCTTTAAAAAAAAGTTTTGGGAATTTTATTTTTTAAATGAATGGATCTAAAAGAGAAAGGCTTGAAGTTAATTAGTGTAGAATATCGATTTAATAACACGAAAAGAAATTCATACGCAACGATTTAGAAATAATTTTCATAAAAACGCATCAGTTTTAACACTATTTTAAAAAATTCGAAAAAAATAGAAGATATCGTTATTTTACAAAAAAAATTATACCGTATCGTGGCGAAATAAATGATCTTTCCGATTCTGTAGATATTTTTTTGTCTGATTTCAATATTCTAAATGTCACCACTGTATCTTAAATAAGCTGCTTCCCTCGAGCTGGAAGTCAGTTCGTCAGCTGTACGATTAAGTAGATCACACCTACTTTCTTGCATTCAATAAATTTTCATCGCTATTATTGGTGGAGGCGCGGGGTATACTTAATACACGGTGGCAGAAATAGAAAATTGTAGGCGAAGCCGTCGTTTACAACATATTTCACCTGAATTTGGACTCTTAGTTTCACTTACAAGGGGTGAATCTCCAAAAGACATGTCACAGGACCCTGAATGTCAAACATTCCCGATATTCCTTTTGGTGATGCCAGCCAGAGCACCATCAATTTTTCATGGCGAGGCAGGTGATGATCAAGGTTAACCAATGGGACGACACTATGTGCCTTGCCAACACCTATTTCTTTTTAAAGGGTACCGCCAGGCTGTGGTACGAGAATAACGAAGTAAACTTTAGTTACTGGGAAAAATTCCAAGAATAGCTAAGGATTGCGTTTAGCTCGACGAAACTATTCATAAAACAAGCTGAACGCGAGCTCAAGAACCGAGCTCAGAAAACGGGTGAGAGCACACAGTCCTATATTCAAAAAGTGTGCAAGAACTCTGCCATAAGGTCAATCCGAAGATGACCGAAAATGAGAATGTTTCTCATCTTATGAAAGGCGTGGCAGAAGACGTATTCCAGTCTTTACTTGTTAAGGACATTAGTTGTACCTCAGATTTCATCAAGGAGTGTCAACGTATTGAAGAGATGAATCAAAGACGAATAGCTAAGCACCGATTCACGAGATTACTAAATATAGTTCCTGTATCATCCATAGGAGAACATGAAGATTTGGTAACCCTCATTAGACACATTCTGAGGGAGGAAATTCAAAGAATGTCAGCATCAGCGCAGCAGAATACCCAGCTGGAATCCCCATCCCTCGACGGAATCATAAGAGAAGTGCAGCAAGCACTATGTCCTGTAATCCCTTCTAGGTCTGTAGCAGTAAATAGAAGAAATGAACCACCAAGACCCAGGACGTATGCAACTGTTGTCCGCCAACCAAAACGCCTTGTCGAACCTTTACCTGTCCCTAGGCAGATCGATGTGTGACCAGACCTGTTTGCTTTCAATGTGAAAGGCCACGTAATTCATTACTGCCGTGAACGACGAGCTATTTTCGACGCTTACAGAAGCCACCAAGCAACCAACAGTCAGCTACCATCCCCTGACGAATGCAGCCGGCAAGCGATTAGAACACTATCACCTATTCCAAGCAGGGGAAGATCACCAGTACGCCGCTATAGATCACCCTTTCCCTATGGCCGACGTAGTCCCAGCCACCGAGACGACGAAAACTAAGTGAGGCGACCTTCCTTCGAGGTGAAGCCGCTGGTTTTTCAAATCTTCCGGCTGCCACAAAAGTGAGTGGGAATCACCTAGACGTTACCATTGACGGTTTACCAGTAAAAGCTCTTGTGGACTGGCGCTTTATCATCGTGGTATCTGAGAA
Source organism: Trichonephila clavata (assembly GCA_019973975.1). Lineage (NCBI taxonomy): Eukaryota > Metazoa > Arthropoda > Arachnida > Araneae > Nephilidae > Trichonephila > Trichonephila clavata. Next base: position 21,173 of record BMAO01023610.1, read on the forward strand.
ATTCCGCCGATATCTTAAAAAAGTGATGTTTCCCGCTCATAACCACACTGTCCTTAAAGTCGCCAATGGAAGTTATGTACAGCCGAAAAGGATGTGTAATCCCTTCAAATTGGAATAAGTGGTCGAATTCTTCCGTTTGAGTTCATAGTTTTACCTGACTGCAGCCATGACATTATTTTGGGATGGAACTTTTTGACAGCCTCGGGAGCTCTTATAGACTGTGGCCGATCTCTTGACGACGTGGAAGTCACTTCATAGGAGGTTGTTTTAAAACCTTTAACCCTGTGTGTCATGAAAGCTTGTAGACTACGAGCATACTCGATAATGAAAATCCCAGTAGTAAATCGCTGTAGAGGAGATTCTGGAAATGTAATTGTCAAGGGTTCCAAACTGTTGGCTCTTAAGAAGGAAGTTTTTATGCCTTCAATGCCTGTCACTTTAAGGCATGGCAAAACAGAAATATGGGTTGTCAACGGACAATCACAAGAAAAGGTCATCCCTCAAGGCATGTGTGTTGCTTTTGCAGAACTATTCTGTCCGATTGTATCGCTACAATTTACAATTTCTGAAACATCAAGAGTTCCTACAGAAATTTCCGAAACCAAGCAGTCTTTTAAATTTCTAAGGATGATTTCACCTGACCTTGATGCTAATCAAAAACGAATGTTGGTAGACCTGCTGCAGGAATATTCAGAAGCATTTAAAGAGAGGATAAATGGGACTCTCCCCAAATTACTGAGAAGCATCGTATTAATACATGTGACGATTTACCTGTAAAACAGAAAGCGTATCGTGTGTCCCCAGCAGAGCGTCATATAATTCACGATGAAGTAGGGAAAATGTTAGCTACGGGAATCATACAGCCTTCTGAGAGTCCATGGTCATTTCCTGTCATCTTAGCACGCAAGAAAGACAACACCTGGCGCTTTTGTGTGAACCACAGACGGCTCAATAGAATTATTAAGAAGGATGTGTACCCTCTCCCTCGTATAGACGATACACTTGACAGCCTGCAAGGATCAAAATTATTCTCCTCCATAGATCTGTCATCAGGATATTGGCAAATTGAAGTTGACGAAGCAGATCGAGAAAAAACTACATTCATCACACCTGAGGGTTTATACGAATTTAACGTTATGCATTTCAGGCTGTGCAACGCTACGGTCACATTCGAGCGGATGATGAACAATCTGTTACACCCCTCCCCCCCCCAAATGGACAATGTGCTTCTGCTACCTAGTTGACATCATTGTATTTTCTGAGACCTTCGACGACCAACGCTTTACGGGGCGTACTAAAATGCCTTCAAGATGCCGGTCTTGTTTTAAATCCTAAGTGCGTATTTGGTAGCCGGTAAATCAAGATCTAGGGGCATCTCATGTCCGAAGAGGGTATAATGCCCGATCCAGAAAAAGTTAGAGCAGCTCAAAACTTTCCAGTTCCCAAGAATATACGTGACGTCAGAAGCTTCTTAGGATTATGCTTCTACTACCGTCGATTTATTAAGGATTTTTGCCTGAAGGCTCAACCTCTCCAAGAACTTCTAAAAAATTATTCCAAATTTACATGAGGATCTGATCAAAACGAATCCTTTGAAAAACTGAAGACAACCCACACTCCCGAACCGGTCCTAGGACTATTTGAGGAAAAGACCCCCACAGAGCTGCATGCAGATGTAACTGAACATGCAGCTCTGCATGCAGAGCTGTAACCGCTTGCAGATCCAAGCGGTTACGGTCTAGGCGCCGTGTTAGTCCAGGTACAAAAGGGGAAAGAAAAAGAGATTGTCATGCTTCAAGAACCCTGACGAAGGCTGAGAGGAATTATTCGACGACTGAACGTGAATTCCTTGCATTTGAATGGGCTGTCACTAAATTCCGACCATATATTTTCGGAAGACACTTCAAAATCGTAACCGACCACCATTTCCTTTGTTGGCTTATAGGACTTAAGGATCCGTCAGGAAGACTTGCCAGATGGGCTTTCGGTCTTCAAGAGTTCGTCTATTGTTTATAAAAATGGGAAGAAACAGACACTGACAGCCTTTCAAGAAACCCTGTTGAGGATAAAGTTTTTCTTTCAGAGCAAAAAATACTTTGGCATCAATTTTTAATATTGCCGAAGAGCAAAGAAAAGACCCGGAACTATCCATACCCATGAAAAGGCAGAACCAGCTACGAAAAGTTTTAATCTCATTGATGGAATACTTTGCAAAAAGAACTTCGATCCAAATGGAAGAAAATGGCTGCCAAAATAACCCCAAAGCATCTCCATCCTGAAATTCGACATTTTCATGACGCTTCAACTGCCGGACATCTAGGCTTCGCAAAAACGTACGATAGAATATGGAAGCGCTTCTTTTGGCCTGGACTATATAGGAGTGCACGTCTCTACGTCATGCATTGCCGATTGTCAAAGGAGGAAATAAGTTCCTCAAAAACCACCTGGTCTACTCGCGCCAATTCCTCCAGCCTCGGCGTCTTTCCAACGCGTTGGCGTAGATCTTCTTGGAAGGTTTCCTAGATCAACGAAAGGAAATAAACAGATTATCGTTTGAACGGATTACTTATCTCGTTTCGTGGTCTCAAAAGCCCTACCAACTGCTGAAGCTGAAAAACTAGCAAAATTCATTACCGAAGAAATTGTGCTGAAACATGGAGCGCCCCGAACTATGCTAACCGATCGTGGCAAGGTCTTCGAGTCGAAGCTGGTGTCAATTATGTCAAAGCGATAATTATGTAGCTCAAAGCACAGAAAGACGACTGGGATGAAATTCTTCCTTTTGCTTACAATACTGCGAAACAAGAAACAATGGGTTACACTCCTTTTTATCTTCTTAACGGTCAAGAAGCCGAAACCGCACTTGACCACTGTGTTTCCATACAACTCTGACGGATCTGAAGATGACTATGTGAGTCGACTCGTAACTCGAACGGAAGAATCCAGACAGCTTGCCAGAATCAGAAGATTAGAAGCACAGGAACAAAACCAGATATGATGCCAGACACCGGAGTGTATCATACCGACCTGGCGAACTAGTTTGGGTTTTCACGCCTGTTAGGAAAGTTGGTTTGCCTGAAAAGCTGTTAAAGCGTTACTTTGGTCCTTAACGAGTCGTAAGAAAACTATCCGACGTTACATATGAAGTTAAAGAATTAGAACCCTCGCCCCGAAGACGGAAATCTACACTGGTTGTGCATGTTCTATGTATTAAAATGTATTATACTCCAGAAGCACAGTAACGTATTCAAACAAATGACACCGAAAAACTCCCAAGTAATGCTCCGGCTGATGCTACATACAATGTTGGGACAGACAAGAGAGATACTACACTCGACTCTCCTGGAGAAATTGTACCTTATAGAAGACATACGACGAGATGCAGAACGTAAAGGAACTATAGACTAACATCGAGGAGATGTTATTTTAAGGAAGGAGTATAATACCATGTTTCGTAAACATTTCAACGAACGAGTGTTCCAGGGGTAGAGCCGCTGCCAGTGGAACTGTTGGTTTCAGGTTTGAAACCTACCGATTGCTACTCCCCAGTTTTTCAATTTGATTTAAATTGACTTTCTGGAATTTTCCAGAAATTTGCAGCGTATGCAAATTTATGTTAATTCAAGTACTTCTAGAATATTTTTGATGTCCCCACTGCATCTTATATAAGCTGCTTCCCTCGAACTGGGGGTCAGTGCGTCTGCTGTACGATCAAGTAGATTACGCCTGCTTTCTTGCATTCAATAAATTCTCATTGCTCTATTTAACCATTGTATTGCTACCTGTTCTAATCCAAGAATCTTCATGACAATATAGTCTTCACTGTAGTAACATTGTTCACGAAAGATGGTCATCTACTTGGTGAGATACATGTCGCACCTTTCAAAATTCCTTTTCCACCAAACAACAGCGAGGATCACATTTTCATAAACATCCACCAATTCATCATAGATTTGTCAAAGGATCACTGTGAACCTCCATCGTCTTTATTTTGTGGATTTACTTCCCTTTTATGGCTGAAAACTCAATGAATCAATTTTTTAACACAACAAATTACAGCATTAGCGATGAAACTTTAGGATAACCTGATGTACATATTTTAAGATCTGATATTTTGTACACCTTATATTTAAAATATTCATTAAAGTAAAAATTCTTTAAATTTGTCCCGATCATATATATTACCATAAAAAGAAAATTTATACTTCAAGAGCTATAGTTACATTTGGAAAAATTAAGTATTTATTACATAAAAATAGTATAGGATATTAGCAAATTAGAAATTTTATCTTAAATAATTTTTTTTCATACATGCATTAAGAGCCCTTGTTGCACTGGATACTAAACACATGTAATCCAAGGACTCAATCTTGAATCAAAGTTGCTTTTTTTTGCAGACCCCAACATTCCTAGGCATTTTGCATTGTTCTTGAAATTTGATTTCTGGCTCAATTTCATAGACACTGTATAAAAATAAATATTGATAAAATGTATCCCTGGCTATTTTAATAAATGGTTCTGTACATTTATAGATAAAAAAAAATTCATTAGAATATAGAATACAAGATAAAATGAATAAAAATAGTAAAAGAATTGTTACACACCATTATAGCAGATTATGTAGCTGGAAGCAGTCAACAATCCTAACTAAAGTGTGTAGCACATGTAAGGGAAAAACACACCACAAGGAAAGCAAGGCTGAACACGAGCTTCCTTCGATCACCAAGTCTACTTATAGCTATTTGTTTCTGAGCCAAGCAACAGTCCTTGGCAGTGCAAAAATTTACATTGCAGCAGAATAAAAATTAATTTTTAACTTATTATTTACTTAATAATAATTAGCAAACAAGTATGAAAAATCATGTAGGATTAAATAAATTATTCGAATGCAAGCAAAACATTGTGGTATGTCAAAATTGTTCCATGGACCCATAGAAATTACTAAGTGGATCCCCAGGGACCACAATTCAAGAAACTAAGCAGTATAAAAATTTTGTTTAACCCATTCAGAACCAGACAATTTTTCCTGTTAAGCCTAATTTCATTAAAAAATTTGAATAAAATCATTATTATATTAAAATACACCAAAATTCATAGTTTATAATCATTCCAAATTTCAAATTAAGATCGCATCCGAGTGATCACAGGCCTGAGAATTGGGTGAGACAATCTCACATGATACTGTGTTCCCTGAAGTGATCACAAATGTTAATTCGTGAAACATCGCACAGAGTGACAATTTGAGGCTTAACACAGCCGTCTTTCAAGGACCCTCTGCTTACATTTTACAAATAGATGTCACATTATATACAGAAAAGTTATATTTTAGAACCTCAGAGGGTGAAGTAATTTAAGTTATTTTGCAATTTTAATACACTTTATTAAGAAAAACACACAAAATGCAAAAAATATAACAATTTATTCAAAAAATTAATCATTCTGAAAGTCATCAACAAATAATAAATATGTTTACAAATATGATGTCAATAGATTTCAGTAACTAAACAATATAAAAAATAAGTGATACTAATTAAGTATTAAAAAGTAGCAAGTGATAAATATAATTGTTATATAAATAATATATATATAATTTTTAATGTGCAGCAGCATTCAATAAAATTTAACATCAAAAATATTCAGTGTTTTGATAAAGATAAAATCTTTTCCAATGGGGTCGATTCACGACTAGTCGTCGCCAAGTCAGAATCACGTGACGAGTATACAAACATTTCCCCGGCCTTTGCTTTAGTGTGTAACACACACTCCTATACTTGAACTGTTTATATCTTCTTTATGAAGTTTATTTCTGAAACTTTATTTATTTTTATTATGATTTTGCATTTTCCTTGTTTCATAATTAGGTAGGAATTAATTTTCGTAGTATAATTTTTGTTTTAGTTTAGTATATGTCATTTGATGTTAGTGTGCGAAGCTGGCGATTACTTGCAGTGTTTGTTTACATATATTTAATAGTCCTAGGTTATTTTTTTAGTATACTTGTATTTAGTCCTTAGTATTTTTTTGGTAGATTATGTTTATTTACACACAATAATGATTTACAGTATAAAATTGAGACTACTGAATTTGGAAAAACTTCTCATAGGTTTCCAATTACTTATTCATAGATAGTGTATCACTCCATATAAATTCATACAATAGTTCAATATCTAAGAAACGTGTGTAGATATGAAATGGTCCCATTTTGAAATATTAATGTTTATACCTTTCACTGTCTGATTCCCTTAGTATTTATCAGCTACAAATATTTCATTTTTTTAGAAATGCTGCCTCTATAATTTCTATTATAGAAGACCATGCAACATTTAGAAACATGAAATGCATGTAAACATAATTTTGGAAATGAATTGATAATAGGATTTGTCAGTAACATGGATATTTTTGTTTATTTAAAAAATTTATATCTATTTCTAATGTTTAAAAAGAGGTTTATACTTTTTGAGAGCAGAGTGTATAAAATAATATTTAGTTAGTATGAAAGTTTTTGATTAAGAATTAGGAATTCTGTGATGGAAATGAAGATGCTTTCAACATCATTTAAAGGTTTTGGGTATTTGAAATAATCTAGTAATAAACATTTGATACATTTTATAGTCTGACTTCCTTTGTAATTATTACCCTTCAAAAGGTTATAATTTTTTTGGAAATACCTGTCTTTAACATTCAGAAAGAAATGAATTGAACTTTTTTTAAAAATAAATTAAGAAACATATTTAGGCTTTTTAATAAAAAAATTTTATAGTAGAACAAATTAAATTGTTTTCATGAAAATTTCTCGTATACAGAAGCAGAAAATTCTTATTGGACAAAGTTTTATTTAATAATCATACTCATTTTAATATACATCATTTACTGACACTTAATTTTAACATTACATAAACAAACCATTTCATGATCTGCTGTATAAATCAGACTCTGTGAATGTAGCACTATACTATAAGGACAAAGAGAACAAATCGAGCCAATATTCGAATTGCATAATATACAATTATTAAACCTCAATATTTATATGTTATTGATAATATCTGAAAAATTCTCTGGAAATCTCTTATAAATAAATAGCTTTTTCAATTTATTTACAACAAAAGAGTATTAAATGTACTCAACCCAAACAAATAAAATTATACAGTAAAAAAAAATTTAAGAAAATCATCTAAACCACAGATTTAATAGTTTAAAAAAGGTCAAATTACGCAGAATTTCTAAAATTTTCTCTCGCTTTATGTATCTTATTAGGTTTATGACAAAAAAACTTACATTTTTAAACACCGCCAAGTAATTAAAAATAAACAAAAAAATTTTGAAAATATTTTTTAAAGGTTTTTGTGAATTTTATTTATTCTGATTTGAACACTATCAAAATTAATTTTATCAAATTAATGCTTTTTTTTCCCTTTTTCATATACATATACAAAAGTAAGATCTGAAAAGGTCTTTTCTTGTTTACAAAGAAATTAATGGCAAAAACTAGTTTTTTAATACATTACTGATGACAAATTAATTCCCAAAGAAATAAAAGTTTCAATTGAGCTGAAACTTCTACACCAAATAAAAGTTTTAAGACCTAGATATATTTTAAGTTCTCATTATTCCATATTAGATTGCTTCAGAGCAAGCAATCAGCTCATAAAGAAAATAATGAAATTGTTCTTTTCTCTTAATTCATGTAACTGATATTCTACAGCTTCACAAAAAATGTGTACATAGTAAAAATACCCACAAAAAAAGAAATTTCATAAAAGGTATCTTAAAATTTGTTGCTTTTGAAGGGAGGAGAGATTTTATTCTCCTCAAATAAAAAAAAAATGCAATGAATTATGTACAATAAGTAAAAATAAGAGAAAAAGGGAAATAATGTTTTAATTTTTTTCAAAGGACATGTAATTGGGTTGTCTGTTATTTAAAATTAATTAAATCTATAAGAAAAAGAATCTGCTATGTTAAATATATCACACATAGGAACTAGAAAGCAAAATCAGGATACTGCATAACATTTGTATAGGTTATTTACAAAACTTTTCATAGTATTTTTGAAAAATTGTATAGTATGGGTTCAGATTAAATGAAATATCTTAAGAATTTTGAAATTTCATATCTTAAAAACTGGCAGAGTTATAAAATCCACTTCTATACACAATCAACTTTCTAAATTTACATAAAACACACACACACAAATTAGAATACTGAAATCATTAACGTATAGAAAGTTTTGAATAAAAGAAATATGGTATAAATGGCAATGTACAATCTATTTTTTGTAAAATATCTCGATAAACTTTTTTTCTTCATGTCCTAAAAATACATATGTATCTGTATAACATTTACCTATATAATACTTGTGTATAACATTTGTTCATCATAACTGTAAAATCACATATTAAATACTAAAGCTTATTATATTTATTTTTAAATCACCTTAATTTTCCTTACATTAATTTTTATTAATAAAAATCTTTACATGCATATACTTAAAACTACATCTAAATAAAGGGGGTGGATGGAAACACATAAAATTGACAAAGGGTTTTCTTTTTTTCAATTTCACAGTAATTGCAAAATTATAACAATCTGTTCCTCTAAAATAAAGCATTATCTTCTGTTTTAATGGAAATATTTGATTTGCTTACACTGAATATACCAAAACTTAATGCATACCTATATATTTATTTATTTCTTCCAGTTTTATTGTAAGTATAGTATTAAATATACTTCACTTCCATTTCATTCAAACTTAAAACTTATTTGGAGAAATGTATTGACGTTATTTTGCTATCACTGATATGCATCCTAAAGTATCCTTTTATATATAATTATATTTATACTTTAAATAAAATGGAAGACGAAATGACATCAGGAAAAAAGAAAAAAAATTCTTGCTCTGAAGTTTGTTTAAAATATATTAATAAAGTTTTTAAATAATTTTTTTAAAATCATTATTAATTTAACAAGTTACCAAAGTTTATAATGAATAAATTGAGTCTCATTCTAATGAAAATCACAATTTGTATTAATTGTAAGCAAGATTCTTTTACCAGGGCAATCCTAAATTTCACAAAACTTCTCATTTCTCCAAATTATGTACGAGCAAAATATTAATTTACCTCAAAATTTCTCTAAGAAATACTAAATCATACTCGTACCATTCCAAAACTTGGAACATATGTATTAAACTGCTGACTAATTTCGCCAAGCAAAAAGACATCCAAACTTAACTTAAAACAAAATTATACCACTATTATTATTACTGTGTTCAAACATGATCAGGAACAGTTTCCACTCTTGGCTGTATATCGCAGCATTTGGTGTTTTTTTATTTGAAGAAATTGGTTGATATTATACAATGCTATACAAGTGCCCCAAATTTGCCCTTTCAACATACGTCACACAAAAATATCAGTGATTTCGAACGATTAACCCCTTAACAATAATTTTGAAAAAAATTCTCTGAAATTACATTTTTTTACTGAATTTTTTATGAATATAGATTATTGCAAACAACAATTTGTCAAGTTATACATTTAAGGGTAAATAAAGAGTTGAAAAAGGTTATATTAAAATAATATTGCCACTGTTTTTAGAAAGTAAACATCCTACAGAATCAAATGTGTATATGCAAAGTCATACTTGGTTTCATGATCCTAATTACTGATAAATATCATAGAACTGATCTAAGTACACTTCTTGGGTCAATATTTGTAACTAACTGAATGCAACAAATTTATTCAGGACAAATTTATAAGCAGGATAATATCAATATACACGAGCCTTTTAGACTTTAATACTTATGTAAAAAATTAAAATCCAGAATATTCTTATGCTTAATAAATTTCAGCTGGGGTTGCTAGATTTCTTTAACACATAATGTTAATATTTCAATAACAAGTGTATATAGTCTTTATATGAAATTAATCATCAAATTTTTTAATTTTACCCGCATATTTGTTATCCATCTATACATATAAATAAAATTGAAGTGTCTGTTTGTAATTTCAAATTAGCAGCTTTTTACTTAATGCACTAAAAGTATATACGGTACTCATAACAAAAAACCAATTTTAAATTTTTTTGTCTGTCTGTCTGTTTGTTCCGGCTAATCTCGGAAACGGCTGGTGCGATTTTAAAAATTCTTTCACTAATGGAAAGCTACATTAACGGGGAGTAACATAGGCTATATTTTATTCCCGTATTCTTACGGGAACGGAAACTATACGGGTGAACGTGAAACTGAACGCCAAGCTGAGCTAATGAAGTCGTTGTTTTGGTTACTGGCGACCGATGCTCTTCATGAGACATAATAAATTTACGCGCACATGATAATACGCTGACACGTGCCATAATTTTTTTTTATGATAGTTATCTCACTGTTCAGTTAAGTAGAGCATTGGCTGTTTCGGATGCACTTTTAAAAATAATAAATCAAGGCTTCATAAGCAAAAAGCAATGCAAGAAACAAAAAATTGATAAGTTTTAATCCTTTCTCTTTTTTTTATTTATATTTTTAGTCACATTTAAACAATAGTTATTATTTGCTTAATATTTATATTGTAATCGAAGAATAATAATTTTCAAGGTATCTTTCATTTTTCTACCTCTCTGTTTTTCTTAATTCAAATTGTTCTTAATTTCTTAATTGTGAGTTTTTTTCATTCGTTATATTTAAGCTTTTTTAAACTTTAACAGCTGAACTTCAAGTATAATAATTAGAAATCGATGTTAAACATTGTTAGGTTTTTATTCATGAAAATATTTCAGATTTTGATAAAAAACATAGCATTTATGATGATGTTCACAATCTCAATATAAAAGAAGATTCGTGGTTGTGTGAAAGATCCATTTTAGCACCTATAAACGACCAGGTTACTGCGCTTAATCAGCGCATGTTAAATAAGCTTCCTGGTGAATCACAAACATACCTTTCCATCAATACAGTTTGCAATCCGGATGAAACGGTTAGTTATCCAACAGAATTTTTAAACAGTATAATTGTGCCTGGTCTACCTCCTCACAAGCTAGAACTTAAGATTGGCGTTCCCATCATACTACTCCGTAATTTAAACCCACCAAAACTTTGCAATGGTACTAGGTTGCGAGTAGTGTCATTGCAAAGAAACGTTATAGAAGGTCGTATAATATCCGGATGCGGAAAAGGTAACATAGTACTTATACCACGAATTCCCATAATACCATCGAATTTCCCGTTTGAATTCAAAAGACTACAATTCCCTGTAAGTGTCAGCTTTGCTATGACAATTAACAAGTCACAAGGGCAAACGTTAAGCAAAGTTGACATAGATTTAACTAAGAGTTGCTTTTCACATGGCCAACTATACGTGGCATGTTCACGTGCGAGGAATGCCACTGGCGTTTTTGTTTTAGCTCAAGAAAATCGTACACCAAATATTGTATATAAAGAGATTTTTCAATAAATTTAATACTGTATATAGAGAGGATGTTCAATAAATTTATACGAAAAAACCACACAAAAATTAACAAAAAACAAAGAAAATAAAAAAATAATAAAACAATAAACACCAAAAAGCAGAAAGAACACAAAAATATAAAAACAAAACATTGATTCACACAGTAAAAAAATGACATTAAACTCTCTCTCTCTCTCTCTATATATATAGCGTGTATGTATTTCTTAACGTCGAATACAGAATTATTAAGTTTTCGTAAGATCTGTGAATTGAACAAAACACTTTTTTGTAAATTTCTACGTGAACGAAGTCGCGGGTAACAGCTAGTAGTAAATAAAATTGTACATCTGTGTGACAAATTTATACCAATCAAATTCTGAAAAACAGATAGTGTGTTAAGAAATCCTCATACCACATAATAGATACTACACAAATATTTTATAATTTTTTTTTTTTTGTAAAAGAATTATGGATTCAAAAATGACTTTTTATTTTAACCATGTAGGAGAGAACAGGACTTTTATATTCAATATATGCACACAAATTTATATTCTATAATACACATATTCTAATTAAAAAAATTTTAATGCCTTAGTTTTTTACCACATTCAGAATTTAATTCTCAATAAATTATATATTTTTACTAAAATTGTAGTGCGCATAAAGACTTTCAAAAAGATTTCACATAATTTTTTTTACATCAAATTTTACAAAAGGTAATTTTCATTTCTAATGTTTGAAAGTGGTGTTTGATTCTCATCAAGTATAAACATTAGTGAACCTGTAGTAAATTAAGATATTTTTCCATTTCTGTAGTGAATGCTTTTCGAATTTTTTTCCCCATGACAATGTAAAATTATTTAGTAAGATACATTACACATATAGTACTTGTTTTTATATGACATGTATGGTTACATACCAGATTTTTGTATTCTTATTTTAGATAATTAAATACAGAAATATCTCTATTAACTACTCTGAAGATGTGTAAAATTTAAGGAAACTAAATATATATGTTATCTTTTTATGTATGTTCTCAGTATATTTTAATTTAAAATAAACAAAAATTTACTTTGAAGCATTTATATATCTGAAGACATCTGTCCAAAATTCTTTTAGAAGTTTCTTTTGTGAACACAAACATTGTAGGAATCTCTGTTTTAGTTGGCGACGATTTCTAAATGGTTGGTATTGAAAACAAGCATATTCAAAGTTGTCAGAATAAAATAACTAGCAAAGAGATGGTTTAAAATCTTTATGCTTCATCATTCTGAATTGTTTACAAAACACTTGAATTTATACTGGGATATTATAAAAAAATATTTTTTTCCTTCAATCATATTATCTTTTAGAGTGATCGAGCAACCATATATAGTTAAATACAAAATTTTAGTGGGTATAATGCAGAAGCAAAATACTCGTAGCAATAATAAACAAAGTGTTAGGTCTGAGTTAAGCGGGAAACAAATGTAAACATAGTCACATGCTATCCTCATCACGTGATCGTAACGTCACATGAATTGACCCCATTGGCATGGTGTGCATGCAACTTTAATTTCATATAATGAAAATAGTTTTTATGTTTAACATATCCAATAGCAATAGTATAAGCAAACAAAATAACAAAATTTCTTTAAAAAAAAGAACAATTCCACTGAAAAAATGTGTGTGCGTTCAGATGACAATTTCAGCAATGTGAATTCAACAAGACATAAGCATTTTATATTCAAAATGGAAGAACAATATAACATAATAATTTTTAAAGTAAAACAAATTCCCCCCTATAAATTCTAAATCATATGCAAAACATCATAACATATTTTGAAATGTTAAAAAAAAATTCCTTTACAACAATTCAACAAAAAGAAAATTTCAGAAAAGCATTATACGTGGAAAGAGAATAAAATTATAAGAAGCAATTTCATAACCATAAAAAAAAATGTATTTCTGAAACAAAAATAGTCTAAAATAATTACTTACTTAATAGTATAAAAGCAAAACATGAAAACAGAGTAACATCTTTACTATTTCATAGCATGGAAGTGCAGTTGCTTAGCAAACGAAGACATACCCTTTAGTATTCATGCAATTACATCATTTGCATTGTGATAACTGTCTCAAATACTGCCATTGTAAAAGAATGTTATGTCTAAAACTATAAAATGCAATTCTTTAAAAAAAGTCAATTTCTAAATAATTACTTACAAGTGAAATCTCTGAATTTGTTAAAAAAATCATTGAAAAATAACAAGTTGTTCATAACCTCCCTTGATTTTGGCAAACACATAAAGAACATTTCAAGCATTGGCACTTTTTAGGTCAAACTAATATGGCATTTCTTTTCCATACAAAAACATTCATTCGTATGCATAGAAATTAGTGCTTCAGAGACACTGTGTACTCATGCAAAACTTAAATTGCCGCTCTGAAAATTGTATAATGAATTTTATAGATAAAATTTCAGCATTATACATGAAGAAAAATAGAATAGAAATTTAATTCCAAAAAATATATATATTTCAAAAGTATAACAATTTCAGAAACAAAAGGAGCATTTAGCATTAAAGCATAATGAAATTCAAAACTCAATTACATATATTTTTGCCATGAGATATAGGCTGTGATAAAAAAAAATTTGGGACAAAAAACAATACATAAAGATTTAGCAATGGGACAAAAAAAATTAGGATAATTATATACACATTTGAAAATAAAAATAATTTTATTTTTAAATCACTAACAATTAAATTTTTCCGTTAGAGTGTAGAATAGCGGGTGGAGGCCCTTGGCAAAGTTAATTTTTGGGCAACTAAAAAAAATCAGTCGCCAAGCAACTTAATTTAGCGACAGCTGTTATGAGAAATTACAAAGTGGAATTTTGAAATGAAAATAAAGAAATATTAATGAGAAATAAAAAATCATTATAAAGTTAACAGTAATGCATTTAAAATAAGTTAGGCGATCGATTCCAATTGCCAAAAAATTACCAAATCCAAAGGGCCCCCAATTCTACATTTTCACCAGTTTTTCTTCATAAGATCATAAAATTAAGGTCAAGCTTAGTGCTCTTTGTAATACTTTTTGCCAAGAACACTCCCATACACAAAATGCCCTGCCCAATAAACTTCAAGTACAATATTCTTGTTCATTTATTTATCTTATTATCTTATGAAACTCAAATAAAAGTTGTCATTTCCAAATTTTTTCAATTTATATAAATAGAAAAAGTTTAAAACCTAAAATCAAAAGTTTATGTCACATTTTTAAGACAATCCAGTCTTTCGATGAATAATTTCTCTCCAGAATATTCCTAATGTATAAAAAACAATCAAAATAATGAATCTAAACGCAAAATCTTGACATTTGTTAAAAATGGAATAGAAAAAAATGAACTTCGCAATTCTTAAAAAGTAGAAGATAAAAAAATAGATTCACTATTTACTGAAATATATATATATATAGTGCCATTAAAATTTAAAATTATTTTAAAAGACAGTTTTCATTCCCCAATCTCAAAAGTGTACAGAAAGCTAGAATACTACTATGCAGTTGCCATTGAACTATTAATTGTATCTCAATCATGTATACTAGAATGTTTCAAATATATCACAAAAGAATATATGATGGCACAAAACAATATATTTTACACATAAACAAATACAAACAACATGGAATTTTTACCTCTCGCGATTTGAACAATTTTCAAACGACAGCAGCGTTTAATGCAATAATATGAACAAACACAACAATATTTTGTAATGTGCCACATTATATTTCTACAAAAATATCCAGAATTTTTTAATTAAGTTTTTGCCAAGTTCTAATAATCCTGGTTTCGGTAAAAATGTTGTTTTTCATTCAGTTATCAAATATTGTTAGTACAGTTTAGACTTCTATTTAAAATCAGAATGTATAAAAATATGTTCATGTTATCTCTAACTATTCACCATAGGATAACATTGCTATTTGATGGGAGCTCCCCCCTCCCTCCCATCCAAATGTCCATAATATTCATACGGATTCTGATACATTTTTTCAAAAAAAATGTTCTTAAAAATTTCATATTATGATTTGTATTTCTTTTCCACAATGTCCACAAACTTCCACAAGTCATCGGCCAACAGTAGTGGCTCTTCCAGGGCAGCAAAGTGTCCTCCTCTTGGCATGATGGTGTAAGAGACCATATTTGGCATCTGTTGGGACATCAAGGTCTTGGGTCTCATCAGGACCTCATTAGGGAACAAGGCCACAGCTGAAGGAACAGTCACAGAAATCCTGAAAAAATATGAATTCTAACAAAAAAGGCTTATTGGATAAACTTTCTTAAAAAATCCAAACTGCTGAATAATTGTGCTAAAAAATATATTAATCTTTAATATATCTTTGAGACAGAGCAGATTTTAAAAGTATGACTGCATTGATAGCTTTCCTGAAAACTTTTTGTTTTAAAAATTCCCACTATAAAATTTTTAAAATTATACATAAGCCACAGCAAAGTGACTGTTTCACACAGCCACTTTTTAAAAAAGTTATATGCATTTTGCCCCCAAAAGCCTCTGAAACAATCTGTACAGAAAATAACCATGAAATAAAAGCAATTTATTACCTTTTACTATAATATTAGTACTGTTTTTACTGTTATACTTTAAATGACATATGATGAATCAAAATGCATTTCATCTTACTTATTTCAATCAACTATAAGAAACACATAGTCTCAATAATTAACAATTAACTGAAGACAAACTCTGATATTCTAAAAATTTAAGCAAATATTAAAATATACTCATGTTCATAAATTAAGGATAATACAAGTTTGGGCAAAGAAAGAGTCAGAAGCAAAACAAATGTGACTTATTCATAAAACCTCTTTATTAAACAAAAGGTAAAGAGCAAAAAAGTTGCTAATGTTTGGTATCATTAATAAAAATTGTGATTTCCAAATTGCCAAAACCCTATTTACAAAATTCAAAATTACATGCTTTGGTTAATACATAGTATTTCTCCCAGACGATGCAATACAGTCCATGCAGCACCTACACATGCTGAGTATGAAATAATTTATCTGATTTTGGAGAATATTACACAACTTATCGAGCAATGCTCTCCAAAATTCTAATAGACATGTAGGGGGTGGTTGAAAGGCTACAACTCGTCAGCCAAGCATGTCCCACACAGGCTCTACAGGATTCAAGTCCAGTGAGAGTGCTGGCCAATCTATACTGGCGATATTCTCTGATTGAAAACATTCGTTTGCAATGTTTGTATGGTGAGAGGATGGGCGTTGTCATTCATAAACACAAATTCTGCATCCATGGTGCCCTGAAACAAACATACATGAATGATATCCCGATAGATTTGGCCTGTCACGGTTCCAGTTTGGACATGCAGGTCAGTTTTGGAACCCAGAATAATTCCTTCCCTCCAAACGAGCAATCCTGCACCACCAAAACAGTGCCGTTCAATGGTGTGTAACGGATACAATCAAAGCCCGGAGATAACACTTTGGGGGACTCCAAATTCCTCAGATACTTCCAGCTGCTGATAACTCTACCACATAAAAAATCATCCAAATACGTACTTTGTGTCATAACTATGCGGTTATTCCACCGCGAGGCTTATAAAGTGCTTGCAAACAATTTTACTTCTTTGCGTGTATTCCTTATATATCCCCCACTTACACTCTAGTCATTGTGACGTACTATCAATATCATTTGGTGACCTCCTGCAATTTGCATATGATTCTTGAAGTATGCAGTCATTTTATGGGTGATATATTCATTTTAGAGTTCAATTTCCATGTGACTTTCTAAGTTATCCTTAATTTATGAACATGAGTGTAATTATATAAATCACATGAATTAAATTGTTTACTTTTTAAATAATTCTTTTGAATCTTGGGAAAAAATTCAATGCTTTTCTTTTTTTGTATGTGTATAACTCTCCTTTTTGAAAAATTAGCTTTGATTCTTTACATTGATGTGATTTTATGCTTCAGAATGTGTTTCAATGAACTCTAAGGAGAAAATTCATGATTAAAAAAAAAACGTTTTACAAATAAAATTAGGAAACTGAAATTTAATGACACATTTCCATTTCCCAACTCGAATACACTGTTTACCACTCGAATACCTATGAAGCAATATTAGATTTTAATACAATTTGATCAAGTTTAATCAAACTTTAAGTATAGGTTAAACAGCAAATGTTCCTTAAATTATAATCACTGCAAATGGCTTAGTGAAATTATTGATATTTTTGTTACACGCATCAGTTACAAATACTAGAAAACAATATTTTTCATCTCTTCAACATTTCCCATAAAGAGAACCTTGAAAATAGCTAGATTGCATTTTTTATAGTACATAGAGAAAAATGCTTGAGAATTAATATTCTAAGGCCTTTTACATCCTTACTTAAGGCACTTACATCCTCCTATTTAAGAAAGTGTAATATGCCCAGAAACACACAAAAGCAGAAAATAAATATTAGTAAAAAAAAAAAAAATTTAAATTAATACTTTTCATGCAGTCCCTTGAGTACATCCTTTATATTCTCTTTATAGAACCTGGCAGCTGCTGTAAAGTTGTTATTCACCCAATAGAGCATTACATTAGTCAGCAATTCATCTAAAGTGAACTTCTCGGTCAATCCTCCGTCTTCCCGACGTACAAACTCTGGATTAGTAGCAACAGGAAATTTTTCCAATAGATAAGCAGCCATTCCTGCTGGGCTATCAGACATACCACATCCTGGAATCAAAAGGACAGATTTAATTCAATTCTACAGTATGCAGTTAAATTAAAAATGAAATAATTAATACTCAAAGATGATGGCTTTCATGCCAGTCATGATTAAGTACTAAAGAGCACCACTGTACATAACAGCTTTCCAGACACCAGACAACTGTGCTGATTTCCTCAATTTTTTTCAAATCATAAGCAGAACTCAATTCATTTAATGTTTCACTTGTATACTGAATGAACACCAAAGATTATCTTTATTTAGAATATTCATTTGCATGAAGGCATCATTGCACAAACATTAAAAAAATACCTTTAATGATTTAATATTTCTCTCTGCTAAATAAAATTGTTAATGGCTCGGAATGGTACTAATTTATGTTAATTTGTCAATGAATTAATTTGTAACAAATTTTATTCACCAATGTTATTGTTTTGAGGAGGTATCAGAATAGAAAATGCTCCAAAAGCCTTGGTTTCAAATTTCATTTATTTACAAAACACTTTTTTCAAAAATTATTACATGCATTATATTAAAATAAAATAGAAACTTAAAAAAATTACTCATTTTTTTTCAAAACTGTGATAAAAAGATCACTAACTAACCTCCCTTTAAAATACAGGTAACTTTTGTGGCTTTAATTATTCCTTAGACAATTAAGATAATTATGTTCGAAAAAGTTATTTGGATTTAGGAATTTCAGAATACAAAAAAATTAAAAATCTTTAATCATAACTGCATATACTTATAATTTGTTATATAATTTTGATTTTCCTGAAAAACTTAATGAAAAATTATTTATTAGCCTAAAAATTTTTCAAACGTATCAAGGAAAAAATTTTATGAGAAAACTTAGCACATTCATTTATTATTAAAAAATTAATTATTTAAAATCAACTTATTCAGAAATTACTCAGCAGAATTTTAACTTTAATCTAGTTTTGAGATAAGGGATCAATTTAGAAAAAGTTCACATATCAGAGGATTCTTTTTTTTTTCATTACCATAATTTAGTTCCATTTGTTATAGAGATAATTTATTTTATCTTTATAAAGTTTTTTTTCAAAGTATGCCAATTATTTTTTAATAAAATGTAATGTTCTTGTTTATAAAATTCATATTTTTACAATCAAAACTAGGGTGTTATAAGACTGTAAAAAAATTTAGTAAATGTTATTGAAAGCGATTCAATTTAGCCTTCAAACTAAAAATCATTTTCATACAAATTTTTTGATAAAGATTTCTGTCCATTACGACTAATTCATAAATGCAATAATAACAAAAAATTCAAACTAAATTGGAAGAAGGATATGCAAAATTCATTCATAAAATCCTTCAAATGTTTCTATTAAGAACTATCTTACAACAGTTTCTTGAATACTGTGTTTGTGAAGAACAATATACCACTGATTATGAGAATGCACACTCAAGATCACTTAATTCAAACACAACATATATAAATTTTTGTATCGTGTACAAATACTTTTTACAAGTTAAATATTATAGGCAGTTTTTAATAAAGACAGCCCCAATTAGCAATTTATTTAGTGAAGTTAACAGCTCTCATTTGTTGACAAAAAATAGTTTATATGGCCAGATTAATTGCAAAAAATTCTATAAATTAACCTCTAGGAAATAATATTTTGTAGCCCAGTAGTTGAGTGGTAGTGTATCCCATTTCCCCGCTACAGGTCCGAGGTTCAAATCTCAGGCTGGGCAATCTCAATCTCAGGCTCAGTCTTACATCCCTTCAATGTGCCGATAAATGAGTACCAAGGTCGCTCAGGAATTAAACGTTAGGGGTTTCGCGTCAGACCGACCACCTGATTGGAACATCTGCTCATGCACCTCAGCACCAAAGGTCACGAATACTGAGTTGTGCAGAGCAGGCCTTGGGCCTCATGGGCTTTGGGCCACTGAGCTTAGTTTAGATAATATTTAAAATTAAAAGACTGATTTAGCTGATTATTTATTAATGGCACACTTCAAAGCAGTACAAGGGCTACTGCAGATGGACAATGTCAATTGATGAGGACTTCACTTCAGCTGAAATCCCACTCGCTAAGTGTTCACATCACACCAACTTAAGTACTTTGAGGTTCAACAGATTTAATGTGCTTCAGACAATTTAGATCATTTAACTTGAATTTACAAACTAGACCAAAAAATGCAGGTTACAAGCTCGTGTTTGACACTTTATGACCATGACTAATATAAGACGAGAATAGAAATTCAAAATGCATCGTAGAGTGTTTGAGATAATAAATGCAATATTTTGCTGAGCATTATATTTCTACTTGGTTTCATAGATACGTGAATGAATCATAATAACTCGTTTGTACTACAAGTAAAAGCTGCAGGTCTCATGTGTGCAATCATGACAAATTGTGGCCATATCAATTGTGAGAAAGCAAAAATAATAATAATAAATAAATAAAATCTATTAGTAAAAAAAACTTACCAAGAGTATCTGGCTTAGAAGATTGAATGTGAAAGTAGCCACTTTCTTCCAATAAATTTTTTATCTTCTTTTTGATGGGAAAGAAAGATCTGTACTCTTCTGGTCGTACCAGAGATGGGAACAAAGATATAGCAATACCTTTTAGCAACTCCCATGGCCGTGGCATAAAGAAATACATGTTAACATGTAAGCCTCGCACTCTGGGAAAGAAAAAAATTTCTTCTAGAAAATGTAGTATGCATTTAGTAATAAGAAACTAATGTATCACACAAATTACTTTCACAACTATAGATGTCCTGAGCCTCAATATTCTAGAAATATACATACAAAATTAATATAATGAATTATCAGCTACATAACAGACAAACAAAATTAGACTTAATATAATTAGAACACTCTTTCAAAAATTTAAGTTTATCAAAACTGATTTTCAATAAGTGTTTTATTAAAGGAATTCATTGTGATCACTGCACTTGTGCTTATTAGAAATCTTAAGTTAGAAGAATCTTTCCTTTTAAACTTATTTATCATAGATAATTACTCTATAAATGAACAAATTACACAAAAACCATAGAATTATTTTTTTATAACTTTTAAGGAAAGTTTCTTACATCAAGAATAAGAGAATGGGGTAATACAGCGATTCTTAAACTCTGGTCTGTGGTCCTAGGAAATGCCCAGCATCTGTTTTTATGGGGTTCACAAAGGTCTCTCATTTAATGTTAAGATTTCCTACTTTTACAGAATCTGGAAAACCTCATTGAAAAAATTCAAAAAAAGTACCATTCAAGACTAAATTACGAAAGTACCTCATTGAAAAATCTACTAGAACATGCATTTTGATCAAGAATATTATTTCAATTTTTTTATTATTTGCAACTAGAAAGCCATTTCTAAAATGTAATCTTGGGAATCTCCACGATAACAGGATGATACATACAGGGAAGGTGGGGGGGGGGGCAGCCAATCTAAAGTTTAAGAACCTGCTGGTATAATATATCTTTTCTCATTTAAATTCAATACTCCTCACTAAACATTTTGGTTTATTGTTATGTAAAACATTGTACTTTAAACAACATTAATATTTAATTGTAAAATACACATTTAATGCTTCTCATGAACAGTTCAAGCAAAAAATTATTCCATGTGTATTTACCTCGGGGAATAATATCGAGCCATGAGAGATGCAATGTAAGATCCCCAATCACCTCCTTGTACATAGAACTTGGGATGTCCGATTCTCTCCATGAGGGTAACAAATAACCTGGCTGCTGCTCTAGCATGAAAACCTGAAAGAAAAAGTGAAAAGAAGTTATGACAAAGCAGATCTCGATTTTTTAAAATAAGAATATGTTGTTTCCAAACTTCTTTCATATTAAACAAAATATAATTTTATCTAAACTTATAATGTGCCTGGTATAACATGTGGAAATAGGAAATAGAACTGGTGTTAGATTCTAAAAAAAAGATAATTTCATAATTTAACAGACATTTCCTTTTATAAATTTAATTGAAATTATTTTAGTGTAACATCTGTAGTTTGTGTCTTCAGAACACAAGTATCAACTACGAGTAAATATACAATGTAAATAAGCTTGCAAAGGCTAGTCTATTGCACAGAGAATTTAAGAGTAAAGGTTAACATGATACTTATTTTCATGCTAAAAAAATTCTTGTATTGTCTACTAACTTAAAAATACATGACTATTATTCTTTTCTTTATTTTAAAGAATTTGCATATGAATGATTCAGGATTATCAATTTGGTTAAACACAGTTTTGTCATTTACATTTCATGTTTTGTGACTTGACATTTCAACTCTCTAATAACTCTTTCAAATCACACAAGTACATTTAAATCAAATTTTGTTCATCTATGAGAGCATCTATAAAATTGAAAAGTAAATACAGTCAGACCTCCATTTTAGAAAACTCTGCCTTACAAATTTTTTTCCTGGAACCAAAAACATATTACAATTTACGAGATGAATCCATTTAACGCATTTTCCACATAGTGAACTTTTTTTCAGGGTTTAGCCACTTCGTAAAATAGAGGTCCAACTATAAAACTAAACCAACAGTTTTCCTCACTGAAATGAACTCTAACCTTTGCGATGAGGAGACTCTGAGAAGCCATATCCAGGGATGGATGGACACACCACTTCAAACACAAAATTATGTTCAGGTCTGGGTGTGACAAGAAGAGGAACAATTTTGCAAAACTCCACAAAGGAACCAGGCCAACCATGGATGATCATAAGGGGGACCACTTTCAACTAAAGAATAAAACATAATTTCAAATTCTATAAAGACATTGATAACCATTCCATCAACATTTCAAGTTACTCCTGCCTAGCTTCAGCTGACAAATTTAAAAGTTAAGTAGAAACTATACAGGAAAAATTTTCAAACAGTGAAATAGGTTTAACGCAATAACGTTTAAGATGAATTATCGGTCAACACAAAATAGTGCAATGGTCCTGCCAAACAACTACGTATTTTTATACATTTCGCTATCCTCCCTTAACAAACAAAAATCGCTTTACACAACAAGATTTCCCTTTTGGGAAAGAACAAAATAAGAAAAACACCAGCTGCACAGGCGAGATTTAAGAGGAGTGTCATATGAAAGAGGTGTTTTCATATTGCATAGAAAGGTGGCTAAACTTGGCTTTGAAATACCCTCAAAATAGCCTGTGACATGAGACAATTTTGTTTAGCAAAACTACTCTCACCACACAAACTATCTTATCTCTCCTCAGTGGAGTAAAAATCAGCGGGTTTGGTTTTCATTTTTTTTAAATCTTATTTTAGAAGAATTTTTTTTCCACAAGCGCAACGACAAAGAGATCAGGGGGAAAGCAAACTGCTATTTCATTCAAAATAAAGATGGAACTTGTTAAGGCTGTTAATCAAAAATAGGAGAAAAAAACGGAAATCTGTAAAGATTTTGGTGTTGCTAAATTTTGTATTAAATTTCATTAAGTTTTTGTCAAGGTGTATTGATTTTTTTAAAAAAATACATGCATATAGACAAATTTTTGTAAATGAAATGTCTTATTTTTTGTTGAATATATGGTGTTTTTTTTTGCCATATCCTTTAACACGAAAAAATATTTTAGTCCTCACAGTTTCATGTTAAACGATTTTCACTGTTTATTCATTGATGGGCATGACAATTTTAATCTGAAAAAAAAAAAATAAACTTTCTAAGGAACCTTGATCTATCGTTAGATACTTTAAATTGATAGTCAGATAGTGGAGATGGTCTTACACTTGATTATTTCAGTTGCAACAATCCAATTTGTTTTTAAAAATTGAGTAGGTTTAGTACATTTTAACGTTGTTTTGTTCTCACATTTTCATTTTAAAGCAAATTTCAAAACACTTATTAGTTTTACTAAGCAGAATTCTTAGAAGCTAATCAAAACTAACGCTGTACACTGTTCATTCTACCAACACAGGATACAAAACGATTTTTATTAAACTTTTGGCAAGTTTTATTACAGCACAAATGTACAATTGCTGGCAAATAGATGAAAATTACTTTTAATATAACAATAATAGAATAAATATGTAATGATTTTGTAAATGAATTTTTCAAATCCATTGTTATTTTAAAGAAATTTTGATAACTTCTTAAGCAGATATTATAAAGAAAAAATCAAATCTCTCATAATGTATTAGAAATGTATGCATCAAAATAAAAAACACATAACCAAATCATAAAAGCCTATATCAGGACTACAAACTACTTACTGTTCTTTCTTCTGGTAGGAAAGGCTTTACATGCATGAAGTGCACATTGATACCCTCTATCCTTGTCTTGAAGTGAGGTAAGCGATTCAGCTCGGCTTCCTGCTTCCTCCAGTCATACTCGTTCTTCCAATATTTCAAAACAGTGCGCAAGTAGTTTGGATTGAAACCATACAAGAACTTTGAATCTTCTACTGGTTCTTCCAACCTAGTCTTCTCCAGACGATACTTCAAGTCTATCAGAACTTCTTCAGGAACATCAATTTTGAATGGATGAATGCTTGTGTCTTGCTCCACATCTCAAAATAAATAAGTGATAACTTTAAATTTCACAAGAAATATGGTATCATTTAGTTTCAAATACTTGCACATTAAACAGCCTTACTAAAGGTCACAAGTTAAAAACACTATAATGACACTTACATTAGAAACAAAAATGTGATTATTAAGCAGAAGAAATATAACATTTTGTGCTTGAATCAAAATTAGATTGTCTGGATTAATTGATTAATAATGATTTGATGTATTGTGTTTAGTGTTTGCACATATTATACTCTTTAACATTTATTACAGCATATTTTGTTTCTTTACTCAAGGCTCTTTATATTTCCAGTTTGTTTCAATCTAAACTTCAGAGCCTTTGTTTCAATATAAGTTCTCTTATTTTTTTCCTTTCTGTTCAATAGAAAATTTGCCTTTGTAAAATTTAATTATCTTAATATGCACTTACTTTTCTACATCAATAGATTTAAGAGAAAAGAATAAATTATTGATATAATATTTTCAACTTCTAAGAATCACACGAGTCTTTTTTACCCAAAAATTTAGAATTATTATTTAATTTTTTTTTTCTTGAGTAACAATAAATTAATGATTTGATTACTAAAACAAAATCACTTTCTTCAACTGATTTGAAAAAAGAACTGATTCTCTTTTTGATATAAACTAGAATAATGGTAAAAATTGACAAATTCTAAATTTTCTACTAAAAAAAATGGTATCATTAATTTTAGTACACTTTTTTTCAGTTATTGAATACATAATATACAAAGCATGCACAATCAATACTTCAATACTAGAACAAGAAATTTGATGCAATTTGGAGTATTGTTGCTTCAAATTTGTTAAAATATGTTGGATGAATATTTAGTTTTTACATTAAAAAAAAGAATATCCCTTAATTGATAGTTTTGAATAAACAAATAATCAGATTCTGAATACTTCAAAATTTAAATTTTTAACAATAATGATCAACTTGTAGTATATTTTCTCAAACATGTAAGTAAAAATTACCAAAATTAGAGTGTTTTTCTACAATTTAATGTCAGTTCTTCATGGTGAGCAAGCAAGAGACTTGCAATTTTAGTTCAGAAAGTGCTATGCCATTTCCTTTAACATTTGATGCCTACTTTTCAAAATTTTATTCTCACTATTCTGCTTTTTTTTTCTCTCCCATCTTAATCAAAAATTTTAAAAATGAAAAAATGTGAGATTTCTTGCAATAGGAAAAGAATATAATTTTGACTTTATTGAATAATAATATAATAAAGGAAATAAATTTGACTTAATATAATAAGACCAAAACTACATTTTTATATACATGTATGCTTGTACACAATATTTTTTTATTTCTCCTGGAAAAAAGTTACCAAAAATGGTTGTATAATACGCAAGTTTCTAATTTTTAATGCTAACATAAAATCACTAAGAGAAAAGCATATGTAGTTCCAAAAGTATACATGGTAATCAAAACCTAATAAACAATCCAAATTATAACAGAATTTAAATAAATATAAAAATATTTTTCATTTCAAAATTGAGTTTTATTTACAAAGTGAAAATAAATCTTAAGTAAGATTCTTCAAGAGATCTATAATTTTATTTTCTAAAAAGAAGGAACACGAAAATACAATACATTAGACATTTTTTCATAAAAGGAAAATCTACTTCCATATCTAATGAAAGTACTTTTATGAATTTACTTTCTGATGGCATTCAATATCTATTTCATGCTTGAAGTACACTGCATGATAAAAAGATTTATATTAATCAAAGAAATTTAATATTAGCTAGAACACTCCCCTTTTAACCCTCTTGCTGTGTAGTACTACGTCTGTTACGTGCATTTTTCTCATGGAAATCTCAGGATGAGCAGCAAGAGTGTTAATAATTTTGGTACTTATGTACTAACATAACCATGCCAACTTTCAAGCTAACTCGCAACCACGATTTTGCAAGCGCTGAATTGGCAACCATGAACATTGTTTCTAATAATGTCACCAGAAACAGTTGTGATAGTATGCAAGTACCATAATTTTTACAAAATCCAAGAAACTTTGCTGATAAAAAAAACAATGAAACATAATCCAAACACACTAGAATTTTAAAAAATTACATACATAAAAGAACAGCTCTATAACTATGTATTTCCTTCCATTTCATACATATATTAGTTCATACCATTGTTAAGACCAAGAGGTGGATCCTTTCCAAACCACCCTTCTTTATAGCCCCTGGTATCTCTTTGGTCTTTGGGAAATAGGATGTTGAACACAAACTTCACAAACAGAATGACGACAACAGCCAAAATGACAAGAAGAATCATCATATTTGTTATTGTCTAGACAGAATTCACAAATACGAATTTAGATGCAGGTCATAAGTACTAAATCAAAATTTAATAAAAGATTCAAAATGCATAAATTCAACATTTTTACAATCAAAGCATGCAAAATTTAATGCAAGTACATATTAAGAATTTCACCAGAAGAAAAATTTATAACATACGAACACTTTTTTAGTTCAAATTAATGTACAATCCTTTTCTTAGATTTAAAAAAGAAAGTGTTTGATGCATGTACTTCTGTTATGAAGGAGACAAAATTCTAAATTAATAAATTTAAATCAAATAATTGGTAGTTCTGTTGAAAAACCAATATTATCCTGATTACAACAGAAACGCCTTTATTGACAGATAAGACGGTATGTTTATGAATAGATCCTTATAAAATCCCAGAGAACTCCATTCGTGTGAATTCCATGAAAGGAAAATTTCTGTTATGAAAACCATGGCATAAAAAAGTAAAAACAGTATGCAAACGATACTAAGTGCACATAATACAGAGTTTGAAAATACAGTAATAAACTAATTTTTGTAAGACTTGAAAATCTGAAATGGGTGCAAAATGATGAGAATCATTTTCTTCATGTTACACTCCTTTTGGACACCTATCTCATAATAGATAAATTTCTAACCAATAAATAATTTGTAAAGTTGGTTAAAAATCAATGTAAAATTCTAACATTTTATCCTAATTTTTAAATAAAAACAAAAGACTTATAATTAACAAAAATACATAAAATATATGGATATTTTTTGGAAATATGAATTAATATAAAGGCAATCAGCTGAGTTCATTCTGATGGCAAATATTAACAAAAAAAGTAATCAAAAAATTAATCAATCCAAAAATTAAATAAGCATTAATAAACATAACCATAAGCATAAATAACATTTCATCACTATTTTCTTCCATAGAAAGGTTACAATTATATTAAATGATCAAAGTTTGAAAAATAAACATTTTTTACTTCGGAAATAGAAATCCATGCTTTACAAATGATATTAATCATTTATATCTAACTTTTCAAATTATATTTATCCCATAATTTATAATAGCACTTAAAAAAATAGGCAACAGCCGAGATGGGGAAAAAATCTTGGAGAACAAACATAGCATGGAATTTCTTGAAAAAGTTACCGTGCAAAAAAAAAGAAATCGTAACAAAAGGCATAATTTACCCAACCCTTCTTAAAAACGTAACTCTAATATATTTTTTTTTTTAAATAGATCTACATTACGTACATAGGAATAATTTTGTATCATACTTATAACACATCAATGTATTTTTATATCAGATTCAAAAAACACTAGCAAGAAATTGAATAAACATCATAAAACCCAAAGCTACTGGAAGACAAAAATGGGTTGTCAAAATAAAACATAAAATAGTCAATTATTTAACAGGAAAAATTCTCTGAGTTACGAAATCCGTTACCTTGAACCTTTCCTATCGAATTAGTAATAACATATAACAATCCAAGATCAAAGTTTCAGTTGAATCAATCTAAATTTTTCCAACAATGCCGGTCGAATAATTGTTCAGAGATAAAAACCAAGTCCATATTTTGAAGCATCTAATCGATTTAGATATGAAGTCATATTCATATTTCGCACAGATACGGCTGACCAAATTCCAAAACTAACTGCACACAGAGTTGCCAGATATTTACACTGTAAAGTAGCACAAAGAAAACGAAAAAGTAGCAAAAAGTATATAATGGATTTTTACTTGCAATTTATAAATATCAATTTTTAAATTTTGTAAAACTGTTTTAAAAATACGTTAAAATACTTCAATTATTTAATTAATTTAAATTACGTTCAAATTTTTCATGTTCAGTATCTTCATCTGCTGTGTCTCTTTTATACATTTCAGAATTATACTGAAGCATTTGTGGTGATGGAAAGAAATCAATGCAGCAAGTCCCTTTTACTTCTAAAATCATTTTGATTCTAAGAATTGAATCTTACTGTTCGAGGCATATTCGATTCCTTAACTTTGTTTTTGTCAAAGTCACTCTGGAAAATACCCTTTTTTACCGTGGCATTACTTATGGGTAGGCTGTACAACTTTAAAGCAAGCGTAGCTAAATCTCTTAAAAATGGATTTCCAACTGCTTCTTTTATGTTAAAAACGTGACACCAAAATGATGCTCCATCCTTTAAAAGCTCAGATTCAGAAGGAAAAACATATTTCAATAGTATGTTAAAAATTTGTCTCCATTGATTCTCCAGAACATCCAATTCAGATTGGTCTGCTAATTCTAAAGGCAGATCAGAAAAAGAAGGGTGACTTGAATTTTAAAAAATATCAGAGGGAAAATTCTTTATCTTTTTTTTTAAAGTTACGTAATTTGAAGGGATTCGGTTTAAAAGTTGTTCACACGATCTCTTGAGAAAATTATAACATCCTTGATAGATTTCTTTTGTTTATTTCTGTAGAAATTA
Organism: Trichonephila clavata; assembly: GCA_019973975.1. Lineage (NCBI taxonomy): Eukaryota > Metazoa > Arthropoda > Arachnida > Araneae > Nephilidae > Trichonephila > Trichonephila clavata. Next base: position 50,643 of record BMAO01023610.1, read on the forward strand.
TTTTATGTTTGCTTGTTAGTTTATTTAACAATACGCATCCAAAATCAACTTCTTCAATCGGTAAGTAAATCATTATTGAACTCATGTCAACGAGATTCACATATTTAGGGCAAATAATTCTTCTTAGAAGAGCAAGGGTGAAATCTTCTAGTTCTCTGAGCAACTTACAATGGTCAGCATGGTTACTTTGAAAAAGCTAGTTAATCCGTTCAAATTCTGCTAAAACTGGCAAAACAAATGTAAGATATAGCTCATTTACCGGATCTAAATACGTTCTGCAAAGCTCTCTAGCAAGATATTTATCGCACACAGAGGAAGCAAGTTAAAAATGAAGTTTTAAGGAATCCCAGTTGTTAAGGATTCTTTTAATGCAATTGCCTCTTGCTAGCCATCTGGTTGAAGAATTGGAATTGATTGTAATGGATCCTTTTCATCATTTAATGTCTTATGTAAATCCATAAAAGATTTTCTTTTTAAAGCAGATCTATGAAACCAGTTATATGATTATCTTATCATATAGTCTAAGTTAGATGGCAAATGTTCGTAGGCATATGAACACACTAAATGAAGAGAAGGACAAATGCATTTAATTAAAAATAGATTTGGGATGTCTTTCTTCATTAGAGTAAAAGATGAATGATTTTTCCGGCAAAGATTAGATGTTCCATCAATCCCAATAGCAAAGCAGTTTCTTAGGTTGATTTCTATTCCTAAGTCTTTCACATGTTTGTATAGCGAGTCAGCTGTAGATTCAACAACTTCTAGTAATCCTAAAAATTGAGATACTATATTATTCTCTTTTCTATTGTAGTAGTGAACACACAAACAAAGATGCTTACAGCACGCAACATCTGTAGATTCATCAAGTATTAAGGAGAACTGTGACTCGTTAATTTCTGCTACTTGTTCTTTCAGCAATTCAGGAGAAATCACTTTCCTAATCAGAGCTAAAAACTTGGTTCTGTGTAAATGTAAAATATCTGAAGCTGATGAACTGGTTCCGGCACCACTCTTATTAAAAATTTCACTTAAATGATCGAGAGATTGGATGTCTGTATGGCAAACAACAAAAACGCAAAATTTTATTTCCGTTCTATTTTTTTGTTGAATTTTTCAAAAAGCTTCTTTATATTTCCTTTTTTCGAGAATGAAACTATTTCAGAATTTTCTTAAGCTTCATAGAAGTACTGTGTTTAATCAAATCACTTTTATGTGCTCTCAGTTCAGATTTGCATATCTTACAATATGCCTGAGTCTTGTCATCTTTTATTTCTTCGATTCACAATTCAAACGTGGGAGTTGCAAGCCAAGATTTTTGAAAGGATGAATTTTTCACTTTTCTTTTCACTATTTGTATAAAATGCTTGAAATTAAAATAAAATAATACATAAAATTGCAAAAAATTATGTTTTCAACAGCTTTACAGGGTTTTACTCATCACAACTAAACTACACTGGTGTCCAAAAGTTAAGCATAAATCATAAAATGCGAAAAACATGGAGTAAATATTCGTAAAATTATTCCAAATTTCTTGCGGATATTAATTGGGTGAAGAAGAAACATTGGGTTTATGGAAAACCTTTCAGTCGACTACGTTCTGCGCGAAACATCGGCGCATGTCGGAACGCGGAGATACCGATTCACGCAGCATAGGTAGTTCAGACAAGTTTCGTGCACCTGCTGTGCGAAGGAACGTTGTTAACCATCAAACAAGGTGAATGGTGGCACAAAGACGCCGATTGGACAAATTTACGAAAGGAAGAATCGTTGGAATGCTGGAATCCTCACGATCGGAAACCGAAGTGTCTCGAATTCTGAATGTGGACCAGTCTGTGATCTCAAGACTGTGGCAGAGGTTTCAAAGAACGGAAGATGTTACCCGACAACCAGTATCAGGTCGACCAAGAGTTATAATCCCTCGCCAAGACCAATATCTGGTAATAAGTGCGCGACGTCAGAGGGGCAGTACTGCCAGAGCACTGGGTTCGGCGCTCACAGTCGCCACAGGAATACGAATTTCAAGACAGTTTACAGAAGACTCAATTATGCTGGCCTGTATGCCAGAAGACCAGCAGTTTGCATTCCTCTCACGTCTGCGCATAAACGCACTCGTTTGAACTGGAATTTGAAACATCAACATTGGAGTGTGGGAGAGTGGGGCATGTGATGTTCAGTGACGAGTCCCGGTTTAGTCTGAGTAGTGATTCTCGGCGGGTAACGATATGGAGAGAACGTGGAACACCGTTTGAACCAAGAAAAATAACGGAAAGACATCATTTTCGACCAAGGGGAGTAATGGTATGGGCAGGCATCATGATGGACGGCCGTACAGACCTCCATTTCTTTGACTCGGGGTCTGTGACTCTTCAAAGATACAGAGACAAAGTTCTTGAGCCTTATGTTTGCTTGTTTCGAAGTGCTGTCGGTCCTGACTTCATATTCATGGATGATAATATGACTTCCTTGAAACGGAAAACATCCAGCGCATGTTGTGGCCTGCGAACTCCCCTGATTTAAATCCTATCGAGCATGTATGGAATATGCTCGGGAGACAAATTGCAGCCCTTTCGCACAAACCAAACTCGATTACAAAACTGAAGAGAGCTGTCCAAGAAACTTGGAACCGTTTGAGCCCACAACTCATTTATCATCTCATGGTAAGTATGGTAAATCGCTGTGCAGCGTCCCTGGCTGTCAGAGGTGACCCCACGCCTTATTAAACTGCAGCATCAGTATTTTATTTAATATTTCTTTTTTCTAATTTTTTTTTAAAGTGTGAATCCTTGCTATGCTCAGTTTTCTTTCAAACTGCTACCTTTGGATAATAAAATTAATCATTATCATTCTTTTGATTTGCTTCCTTATTTTATAACCATTTTACACTCGCATATCACGTTTCCCGCCATTCTGATTTACAGATCCTTCTTTATTCACATAATTATCAATTATGCTTAACTTTTGGACCCCAGTGTACATACATACGGCAAGAAATTTAGTGTCAATTATTCCCTTATCAAAAAAATAAATTATAAATTAAATAAATTTACATCTAATTTCGAATGTGAAAATATTACACGTCTTTACTCCGCTCACTCCATTGTTATGTTCTTATTTTCCCTAGCTCATTTTACAGTTCTAAATGAACTCATTAAATCCATCATCTGATTCTTTCATTGCCAAATATAACAGGATAAAAGACTACTAAACTAAACTTAAAAATATGGACAAATAAAGCAAAATACACGACTCCCAATGAAGCTCTCGTTGAAAGAGGAATAACCTACCCAAGATCATTTGCCTTCCTTAATCCATCAACATCTATTACTACACATTACTAGATGTATTTTAGAGCAAATAATAATTTTTATGAATGAATCAGCAATAACACTTCAAATAAAAGTATACTTTCAATAAAAAATGTTATGTAACTTATTTCTTGAATCTATAAATGAGAGAGAAATCTAAAAATACATTTCTATATATACACTTAATCATGATGATTTAGGAAAAAGGAGTAATGATTGATGATTCAGAAAAGAAAAATCAAAATTTACAGTAAGCAACATGCAAATGAGCCACACTTTTTTTAAATACTGGGCAACAGTAATCCAACCGTCGTTCCATAAGTGGAAGAGAGAGTAAGAAGACATGACTCATAAAACAAATTGTAAATTAAAAACATTAATCATAGAAGAATGTAGAAATACCAATGTAGAAATACCAATGCAGAAATTGCAAAAAAATGATGAAATCTATATCAAGAATTCATGACGGATCTATACGGTTCCTTTTACTAACTCCTTGGGGATTCCTTTAGGGCATGCATTCTTTCAACCAACTTTCACCGAGACGGGAAAACATGATTATGCATATTAAGTTTAACATATATATTCTGTGTTCGCGAGTTTTAGAGAGTTAGTGAAGTGAGAATAGAAGATTAGCAAAGTGAGAATTGAAGTTTACTGAAGTGAGGATAGCTTATATGTGAAGTGAATTAATGAGAAGCGAGAAATCCGGCAGTAGTACGTAAACAGTGTAGGACGTGTGAAGTTGAAATCTCTAAGTGCTAAAGTCTACTATTAGCGTCCAAGACCTCGTCTAACGGATAAAAAATTGCAAAAGTTCAGATACTGTGCTCATATTTTAACACGGCATCACTCGCATGAAAAAAAAAAGACCTTAAGCTCTCGCGCAGGGTGTGTCATACCCAAGGGTTCTTACATTGTGTTTTTACCATAAAATTTGTATACAAAGGTTAAAAAGGAAGAAAAGTAGGAAGTAGAGCATGTTTATTACATTTTTCACACGTAAATTAAGTTTTTCTGTTCTTTTTATAAAGTCATTCAGTGCAGTGTTATACAGTCCTTTAATCGCGTCGTGAGTGAGTGCGATGTTTTCACTGGATCATAATTTATTTTTAATCTGTATCTTTTTCAAACTAAACATATAGGAGTAAACTTGTTTTTTTCTTTAAATTTAAAAATTTTGAAATTTCTTTGTTATTTTCTCTTATTTTGTTCCAGCAATAGTTCTTTTTTCAAAAGTTCACCTGAAAGTGAATAAGATGTGTACCAGTTATCTTCTTTGAAATTACGCTCTTCTCAAATATTTTTGTGTTCTACATATAAAACATTTATTTTCAACAATGTCTCCCTTTTCTAAATCTGGATCGATTTCAGAGGAGGAATCCTATTTGCTGCTATACTCTACATTTGCTTTTTCCTCATCATAACCGCGAAGAGAATTTCTTCATCCAAAAATACTGTTGTGCTATATCTATTGTGAATACTGTATTTATTAAATTACTTAAATATCACATTTCTTCATCACAACTACAATAATACGCAATAGAATAAAGAAGATTTAAAACGTGTTCATGCATTCAGAACTGTAATGGTGATTCACGCGCAGGGTATGACATACCCGAAGAGGTGATTTCCAAAAATATATATTTAGAATTTGCCAACAAGCTAAGGCCCTCAAAGGATATGACCTTAAAGTCAGCTACACGTTAAACTATCCATTTTCCATAAAAGGTTTTGAAGGAGCTTTGAAAAAACTTAGTTTGTGGGTATGGCATACCCTGCGCGAGAAGTGCCAGGTTAAATATTAAACTCGAGCTTAAGCTGGATAGTAATTTCACTTTTAAAACTTGATTTATTATTCCTGCAAAAGGTTTTGTGTTGAAGATGTATAGTCCTCTGATTCTGAAGAGTGTCATGCTTTTTTATTGACATATGTAAGCAGTAGATTTTTAATAAATTTCGCATTTACTCAAATCTATGCTGCAATCAAATCTAAGCCACACCCCAAATTTTGAATGTTTTTGTGAAAAAATAAATTGTGTTAAGGTCCATCAATATCTGATAGTTAAGAAATTTTTTAAAAAAAATAGTAAAAGATAATAAGTTAATAAATTATTTTACCAATATTAAAAACTGGAGCGTTGAAGAAAGTTAGACGGTGGGTACGACACACCCTGCGCGAGTAGTGCTGGGTTAGGGAGTTAAATTGTCCGAAGTAAAAACGAGCCAGTATAAGTTATCGTAGGGATATATTTGAATGATAGCATATATTATCCCCATGCTATCTTGTCTTACCTCAGTCTTCTAAGAGTTGATCAAATTTATCTTAATTGGATTATTATTGTGTCTGTGTTGAATATTATGACAAATAAACAATTGTAGTGAATCATGTCGTCGGATCAATTAGTTCCTCCCACACATCTAGCCAGGTTAGAGGGAAGAAGGAATAATAATTCCTTACAAAGAGAGAGTTTAAGGGGACTTGGCTCCTTTTTGAACAATGATGTTTTTTATGCATTTAAAAATATATTTTTGCATTTCATATGATGTTTCTGTTCAAGAAAATGATACAAGATTAAATTTTTGAAATATTATTCACACAATTTAAAAAGAATTTATTTTTTAAAGAAAATTTTAAAATTTTCTCTTTTTGTAATTATTTGTTTTTTCACCTGGATTTTGTTTTTGTTTTTTTTTGGTAATATTCTTAAGGATGTTTTAAACAACTTTAGGGATCGATTTTAAAAGAACTGAATTAGTTTCGGTCAGGAAAAATAAAATATTTATACACGCGTATACTAAAATTTAACAAAAAAGCAAAAATCTCCTACATTTTAAATTTTTTTAAAAAAGGTATTAAGTTTAAAGCAAAATATATCTCTAATTTCGTTACATGCATTACATGTATCACACAGGTAAAAGCTGAAGTGCTTGGTAAATAATTGCCTTTTGAATGCAAAAATACTCAAACTGAGAAAAACCATTTTAAAGTTTACAATTCTAAAAAAATAATGACAAAAATAAAAATAAAATATCACTTTAAAATATTAGCTGCATATTTTTCTTAAATATAATAACATTTTTTCATGTTATTTAAAACCATATATTTTATAAATTATCCTTTTTACTGAATATTAACTGTATAAGAAAACTCAAAAGAAATTTTTTTTTTGTTGCTTCACATAATATTGAAATATTAAATTTTTATGAAAAACATATGATAAATATCAACTGAAATTATAAAATTATTGATACAAATACCTTAATTAAATAATTTTTCATGCACACATCTCAAAAGAAAAAAAATTACACACACATTAATGTAATACTTCAAAAATATCCTGTTTTATTTGTAACACCTTTTGTTTAGTTATCATTTCACTTTTCAAAATAGCTTTTTCTTAATCAAAAAGCTCTTTAATCTATAATTCTAGGCCTGGTCAAATTCCTTAATTTGTTTGCTTACATTTTCCAATCGAAGTTTTTTCCAATTTCTAATTTTCAGACCTACAAAAGCAATATATCTATCGAAAGATAATAATGCAAAGAGAATATAGCTAAATAAAATACAAAAAATGATGTTTAGGTCATTTTTAAGGTGCCAGGTCCCCTTAAAAGTTGTTGTGGAAACTAAAAGATATCCTACCAAGTATACATTAAGAAAACAAAAATACAATATTTAAAACCATATTGGGATTTTTTTTAAGTGTAACGAAGACTTTTGTGGCTAAGAATTTTTCAGCAGATTTTGATTATTAATTTTTTTAAATAACAGTTATACTAGGTTTTAAGAATTTATTATTTTATTCCAATAAGAACAAGTAGCAGATATTGTAAAGAAAAAAATACAGTTCGATTTATTTCTTTTTATTTGTTGAAAACATTAAATTTTATAGAAAATTGTTAGTGCACGAACACTTTTGAAGGAATTTAAGCTGTAATTTAACAATATTTAATTCTAAGCATGTATTAATTTAAGTAAAGGGATAGTAAGACAAGTAGTTGATTGGAAAGAGAGGAATCTAGGCAATGGCATATTTGAGAATATTAGGGCCCCCAGAAAAGTCAGCTTTTGGACCTCAAAAAGCCCTAATACATACTTGGTGTCAGTCAGGCTTTGCCCCCTCCCCCCCCCACATTGCGAGGGTGTAAGTTACGCCACTGAAACTAGGTCAAAACCTTTTAAAAGGGATTTCACCAGAAGATTTTTATCACATAATCTCTCTAGTTGATAAGTGCTTACTTTGGTCATTGTATGCAATTTCTTACATGTCCAATGCTGCAACGTAAGTTAGTAACAAAAATGGATTTTTATTCTGTAATTCAATGCAGTATCATTGATGATAATTATACAATTTACTTAGTTCTATGAGAATTCGTTATTTCACAATTCCTTTTCCAAATTAATATTTAAAAAGAAATTCTTGCTTTAATCCTATTTATTAAGAATATTACATGTTTCATTTTCATCTATTGGGATTAGAAAGAATCCCGCCATTACTTTTCTTCCACCACTTGCAGTGGCGGGAGAGGGTAGCTGCGCGAAGATCGGCTCCGATTCGTGGCGGCGGCGAAAGTGGGAAGGGAGAAATTATGGTGTTCCGTGTCTTTTCGGAGTGGCGAAACATACTGCAACTCCATGTTTTCTTAGGGCAACTAAAATCGCTATCTTTTTTTCTGTCATTTTTCCGAAAAAAATCATTTTTTTCAAAACTTGTTCCAATGCTAAAAGCAGCAAAAAGATTATTAAGATTTTCAAGATTCCATGCTACTTTATTTGAAGTAGCATTAGGATAAAAAAAAGTAGCGGAAAGTTTTAAGTAGAAAATTCGACAAAAATCACGCGATTTGGCAACACTGGCTGCACATATGACGCATTTGTGTACAGAACACATTGCCACCGCGAGCATGCGCATTTGTGTTCTGTACACAAATGCTCGCGTTGACATCTTTGAAGGGAAATTCCAAATAGTAACAATAAAGAAGCCACGATAATCAATCATGTGATTTCGCTAATCCTATGTTTAAGCCGAAGCTCAATTTTAATAAAACTTTCGCTCATAGTGAAGCAGAATAGAGAGGGGGAAAAAACGAATATCACTCTTTTAGATTTTTAGTTTTAGCACATAATAGCTTTAAAAATAAGTATGAGCGTATTTTATGAGTATCGCTAATGAATTGCATCTTGATGATTGAGATTTAAATGAAGAAATTTTATAGTAAGATCTCTAATATACATATAAGAATAAAACAAATTAAAAAAATAAACCCTGAATTATATATATATATATATATATCTTTAAAAAACAAGGCATCATATTTTTTTTTATCAGAATTTTCTTTGGCGTTAATATATTTTCTGTCTATCATATAATTTTTGATTCGGTTTTTCCTTAGCACATTCACTTTATTCATTGAAGCTGCTTTATACATGGATTGATATTTTCTGATTAAATCTTCCTTTAAATAACTAGATTTTTTTAACATTTATAAATTCCGTGCACCACGCAATGTATAACACGAGGGCATACAACACAGGCAGAAGAAAGGATTACAACACAAACATCCATGCCCTTTCCGGGATTCAAACCCAGTCCCTACGGCACCATGAATTCTATAAGAATTAAAACAGACCTAATCGCTTGTCTAAGGGTATGAACTAGCGTGTTTTAGACGGGTATGAACTACTATCCGAGGAATCATTGAAACGATAAGATGACATTTTAAAGAAATTTCGTCAACTCTCTGAGTACTACATTCTACATAGATGTGCAGAACTTATGCAGCAATTTTAAGCAGACAGCCGCATGAAATCACAGAAAAGGGGTTATTGCGATCAGTACAATGAACACGCAATCCGTGTGATGCGAACAGAATGTCACAGGTAACGTGAGAGGTCGGCGTACGCAGCTCAAGGCTGGAGTAAAAGGAAGAAAGGAGGCGCAACTGAAGACTTTCGCTGTAAGAGCAAGTAAGTTATTTCAGGAAATATGACTAGAAGAAATCACCTAGACGATTTCACAAGTAGAAGAATGATTGAAAAGCCTTCCAAACCATAGGTACAGCTGTTAGAAAGGTTGGTGGTGACCGCCCCAGAACAACTACAGTGGATGACCGATATATCGTTCTGCAGGCGAAAAAAGCCCGATAGTAGTCAGCAAGCGCCATTGTGTGCAGCAACGGGGCGACAAGTGTCGCGGTTTACTGAGGCCAGACACTTTTACAAAGGTGGCCTATTCATCCGCCGTCCTGAACTCTGCATTTGGTTGAAAGTTGGCCAACGGCGGCATCGCTTAGAATGATTTAAGGAACACAAAAACTGGACATCTCATCAATGGACTCGTGTCCTCTTTTCTGATGAGAGTCGTTTCCAGCCACAACTGGTGTTAAGAGCCACAAACGATTCTCAACACCAGTTGATTTGAAGAGATGTTGGGACAGTTTCATCTCAGTAAAATCACGGAAAGAGAACATTGAAGTAGTTTTGGAGTTGTTGTCTGGGGCGGCATTATGTTGAACGGGTGAAATATAACCGAAGAACGCTATGTAAGCAGGTGTGATCCTTTCCTATGAGTTCCGAGTTGCCATTGAAACAACTTCATTTTCAAGGATGACAATGCATGGCTACATCGAACTGCTGATGTTCAGCAGCTACTGGAAAGAGAAGATATCACTCAAATGGATAAGCCAGCGATCTTTCCTCATTTAAATCCCATAGAACATGTGTGGGATGCTGTGAGGGGACGCCTTGCGGCACGACTGCATCCTCCCGGTTTCAGCTCATTTCGGGCCCTTGGTGCAGAAGATCTACGGGCCCCCTTGGCACTATTGGATCCAAGGAGGGGCTTTTGGATTCGGTTAAGTCCAACTTATCTGGGCCTTTCTTGGCCCCTGGGTGCCCACCCCAATTACCCAATGGATAAACCTGCACTGCTGAGTATAGCGAGATGGTGGGGAAAGAGAGGGAATATCCCATACCAAGGAACATGTGCTCTTTGTCCTTTCTCTTGGACAGACAATCATGCGTAACAATACCCTGAGTTCAATAAAGCCGTTTTTTGATTGATTCCATACTATACACATTGTATTCATTTTTGCGCAAATATGCTTCTATCATTGTTTAAGTGTAAAATGGTGTATCTCATTTCAAAGTTTTATGTCTCACAAATGATTTCTCGTGGAGTTATGGCAAACAAAAAAAACCAAAAAAAAAACCTGTTGTTTAAGTTTTGCACACTAGTGTTAATATAAGTTATGTGTAGTAAATACTAAGACTTCTGTTTGTGATAGACGCAATAATAATTACAAAGATAACAGAAGCGTAGTTTTTAAGCGATTATATGTTTTCGGACCATAACAATTTTTTTTTAATCGGATATAAAAGTTTCCCAAAAGTTTTCTTTTAGTTAGACAGAATAAACTCTTATTTATTTATACACATTTCCAGAACCCAATTTCCACTACTGAACCAATGGGCAGTATGAAAATTGTTGTCCAAGCTGCCGCCAACTCCACCTTACCAAAATTTGTGGTAGTACCAAAGTAATTCTTATCTCAGACTACTCTCAATACTCAATTTCGCAGTTTTAAGTACCTTATCCAGTTAAGTACTTTTAAGGAACATTTATGTGCTAGCGTTAGAAGACACTTTCATTTATTATATTGCATTGTATTTTAATTAACATTGATTAAACGTTATCGTAATTAAAAAACATCGTTCCTCAAATTTAGCCTTTCTGAGCACGAGCCCATGTTGCCATTTCCTAAATCCGGCTCTCATATTATAATTAATTATTGATATTAATTTTAACGCATCATTAATTGGCTCAAATACTTACTCAAATGTACTGTTCAATGGATGATCATTCCGCTCAGTCGGTTGAATTCAATATCTTTGAAACTCAAAGTCAACGTACAGCTCAAGAACTGAATTTCATATCTTTCATATTTCATGAGCTGTGTTCTTACGGAATTACGTGAAATGACCCATTCACATGATGTTATTTTTTCTTAAACAAGTTTTCAACTATACAGCATTTTTTAATTCAGGAAAATCTACATTTTTGTGCGTTGGTTTATATGTAACAAATACTTTTTTTCTTTTTATGTTTTTCAGAAATAAATATTTTTTTTGTAATTTATGATTTAATGATATCTTAGCGGCTTTTTTTAAGCGGACATTTTTTTGTGAGTCCCCTTTGGAAAGCGAATAAAAGTACAAAGGTAAGATGAAAAGTTAGCCTGACACAGAGATGTCGTTCCATTCAGCAAAAATTTATGTTTCCTTGGAACAAGAGTGATAAGCTCGTATGACAAGCTTCAAGTTGTTCTCTCGAGTATTTTGCTTACATGAATTTTTGCAGTAGACCTCTTTTTGGTTAAAATGAATGAAGAATATCTTACGGTCATAAAATCCCCCATTTTGGATGGATTAACCCTCAAGAAAATCCCTCCGAAGTTGGTTAAAGATAATGAGGACCTTGGTAGCTGCATTTAAACGTGGCCGCATGTCCCTAGAAGATGGCGTACGGGAAGGACGACCCCAAACAGCAGTCAGACTGTAAACCATCGGAAAAGTGCACGATAACGTGTGGGACGATACGCGAGTGAAGAAGAGTGAGATAGCTGAGGCTATTGGAAGAAACATCTTGGACAAAGAATTAAGGATTCGAAAGCTTTGCGCCTCATTTACTGAATGCCGATCGAAAGTAAATGCGCAAACGGTTTTCGCAGCAATATTTGAAACGGATCCAATCGATTTTGTGCAGCGATTTGTCGCCAGACAAACATTTCTTGCCAGAAATAAAACATCAGTTGGAACAACAGTGGGTGGGAAAGATTCAGTGCCCAATCGATGGTTCAGCGCAAAAAAAAAAAAAAAAAAAAAAAAAAAAAAAAAAAACCACCGAAGTCACACACACAAATCGCATCTGCCGAAAAGGTCATAACCAGCATGTTTTGGGACGTAAAAGAGATCATGGAAACCGATTACCTTGAAAAAGGCAGAATACTACCCTAACCTTCTGACCAGCTAAATTCTAAAACTCAAAAAAAAAAAAAAAAAATCACCTTTCATTAAGATAACTTACCTGTACGAAAAGGTACGTTGGCGATAGGAAAACTGCGGGATTTGGGGTAAGATTTGCTAGGGCCATTCATCTTATTCTCATGATGTGGCACCCTCAGATCTCCATCTGTTCCCAAACATGAAGAAATCTTTTTCGGGGAAGCGCTTCGTGTCCATGAAGAAGTTGAGAAGGTCACAAATGTGAATATTTTTACTGCCTTTAAGACTCTCTCTTCCGGAAAGGAGTACTGACGTTGGAAAAATGATGGACCAAGTGTGTTGAAGTGAAGGAAGATTATGTAGAAAAATAAAATCATTTTTTAACTGGAAATCGCAGTCTTTCCTTGTCAGGCCAAGAACTTTTCACTTTACCCTCGTATGACACTGAATGCATATGAACTGCTTGATTGAAATGCCAATCCACTTATAAGAAAAAAAGTTTTTAGTCAAAGGAGAGTACTTTATGACAGCGAAACTTTGGTCCAGTTTCACCCGTTTTATGGTTTAAACTATTCGATCCTAAAATGGCATTCAGGCGAAATATTTTAAAGGATATTTCATTTCCTTAAAAATGCCTTCATTCTTAAAGACTCTCTTAACTCGCTAGAGACAGAAAAATATCCTCATTCAATATTATCATTCTATTTTACACGGACTCTATAAAGTGGAACACACATTTTAAAAAGCGGGAATCACCGCGTGGAAGTAACAAAGTTCGGATGGCTTTCTTTCGGTTGATTCATCTCGCACTTCGAAGCAACGCGAAGTCACCCTGAACCACGGTCAAGTGAAGAGGACGACATCTAAGCCTTTCTTTGTGGGAAAATGTTTTCGATTTTAAAGTATTGCTTTGTTGTCCATTGAAATGTTTTAAAAGAAATGTGAAGGACTGAATTTTTCATGACTCGGGTTCAAAATTCCGTAACTAAAGTTTCTCTTTTACGGCATGGTTCGCGTCTTACCCCACTCTCCACAGATTTTAAAACAGTAATAAAGACATTTTCATTTTAAATGTCTCAAAAACAATTTGTGTTTTTAATTAAAAGCTTTTATTTAACTTACAATGTATGTATGTATGTATGTATGTATGTATGTATGTAATTTGTTCGGGTGGAATCTTGCAATTCAATTTTGAAGCTGATATCTTCATCGCATTGAGCTGAAATTTTTTATACACATTTAGTTTGGATGACAATGAATGTTATGGCCATTTATATTCCGATATTGCAATTAATTAAAAAGATATTAATTAAAACTTTGAAATAGTTTTGGGCGCCAACCTCGATATATCTGCATTGTTGTAATAATTTTATTGTTACAACAATGACAAAAGTTGGCGACGAAAATCGGTTTTCAGCTAAACTGGAATTTTATTACGTTCCGCTATTGACTGTATTAATTAACTTTGTCTGAAAAATAATTACATTTCTACAACGTAAAAATATTCTAATTTCTACAAAGTATATAATTCTTTTACAAATTTCTATCTATTTTCTTGGATTTAAATTCAAAACAAAAAAAGTAGAGCTATTTTTCAAGTAGATGGGTACATTGTATACCTTTCTCAACGCTGCCAAGTTAAACTGAGATGGAGTATTGTAGAAATTCTTTAAAAAAAATTTCTAACTTTATGAAACTCAGACAAAAAATAATTACAGAATAGGAAAGATCATTTATTTCGTCCCGATACGGTGTAATGTTTTTTACAAAATAATATTTGTATTTCTTACGATTTTTTTTAAATAAGTCAAAATGGATGCGTTTTTATGAAAATAATGTCTAAATTGCGCATGATTTTTTTTTGTTTAAATGAATCGACATTCCGTACTAAAACAGTTCATGCTTTGCTATTTTAGAATTAGTCATTTAAAAAATAAAATGTCGAAAACTTTTTTTTCTTAAAGATTTTTCAAAAAAATAGTCAACATTTTAATTAAACATTTAATAACTTTGTCATTTATGAAGATGACCTCACGAAATTTTTTTTTCGTGTGGAAGATATTACCCAAGATCTTAAAGAAAATTGAAAAAATTGCTTAAAAATTACGGTTTTAAAAAAAATTGTGTTGTAATACCCTTTTTGCGAGAATTGATTAAGCTAAACCAGGGATTGCGAACCATCGTTGAATGAGATGAACAGGCTGAAAAACCTGTCCAGCTATAACTAAAAAGTAAAAAATAAATTAAAAGTAAAAAGTCTTTTTTAAAAACAAGCTTTTATTTAACCGCGTTAAAAAGAATAAAATAAACTTTTCCTTTAAAACTTTCTTTACTATCAACTTATAACGTCATTACACAATTTATATGATATAAAAGCTTGTCGCGAGATTTACCTGAGGAGATAAACAAGTAAAATAAATAACTTGACCTGTGATTGATTTTAATTTTTGAAAATTCTTAACTAAGTAAATACGAGTACTTAAATCTTGCGACAAGCTTTTATATCATATAAATTGTGTAATGACGTTATAGGTTGATAGTAAAGAAAGTTTTAAGGGAAAATATTTTATTCTTTTTAGCGTGGTTAAATAAAAGCTTGTTTTTAAAATAAGACTTTTTACTTCTAATTTTCAATCTAAGTTGCACTCCCCCCCCCCAATGTTAATGCTATTAAACATCCGGAGCAGCTTAGAATCGATAGCGGTTAAGATTCGTAAAAATGCGGCAAATTAGAAATCTCAAGCCATTTCCAAAAAGAAAAGCTGAAATTTTGAACATTTTGATTTTTTTTATGTGCATCTGGATGTTGTCGCTCACGTTAGCCAGTTTTTAAAAATTCTAAGTAAAAAAAAAGCATTTACAGGAGAATTTATATATAAATAAACTCGCGCTAATGTAGATCCTCCTTCAAAATTAATCTAACTGAAATATGTCATCAAATAAATTTTATTGTAATTTTCTTTTAAATCGTACCATTTCTTAGAAGAGTAATCGCTCAGTCAACAAACAGATGTGTCGTGTTTACTTCTTGTATGTGAACAAAGAAAAATTTCCTACCTGATAAGAGAAAAAGGATGAACCGGAGCACTAAATAGAGCTTGAAATAAAGAAAGCTGAAACTGATTTAAAAATTCGAAAAACAAGCTTGGCTTAAAGAGAGATTAAGAGTATAGTAGACACAATGAATAAAATGATAGATAGACTAAAAATTCGGATCAATTACTTATCAAAAAGACGAAATACTAGCATAGTTTTTAGTGATTGAAAATTGTTTACTGTGCTTTATTATTCTTGCGCCATTTGTCTTCTTTATCGAGCTACCTCAATCATAATGTGAAATGTTACTCAATGAAGCGTACGAAATATATACAACCAATTTTTATGTCGGCAGTTTTTGTACAGTCAGGATTTTTTTTTTAAATCGTTAGATAGTCAGGAATAAAAGAAGTGAAGAATGGGTCTTAACATTCTGTGATCAGTGAACCATTGGAAATGTTTTGGGATTCCAGTAATGCCTGTTGTACAAACACTCGAAGCTTGTAATCATCGCTTGTTTTTGTGTGTGTGTGAAACTGAACTGCGACAACTTCTAATATTTATGTTCATATTTTACGACAATAATTCCATTTACATTAATTAAATGAATGTAACTCTACGCTTACTAATATTATGCTAATATATGGGAAACAAAATGTCGCTTCCGAATTCTTGATTTAAAAACAAAATTCTACAAGTTCTTGTTTAAAGACTCTTGAGAGATCATGTGCATGAAAAAGTCGTATTGGATACTAAACTTATAATGTTATACCAACCAAAGATTTCAAAACTGAAATATTCTAAAAGTTGGTTTTGAATTGTTCATGACACGCCTTAAAACGCAAAAATAAAATCAAAGAAAACAAACAAAAAAGAGAGAAGTGGAGTAATGTTGATATGTATTTTGAAAGTTAAACAAACTCATTCAAATATTTATCGCTATGAGTCCAAGAATCGAAACCAAACCTAGTGGAAACGGGTGAGTGTGAGAGCTGCATTAACATCTCACAATAAAGGAAAACGAGGGCTACTGGCGATGGAGTTCGTAATTTTGAACCTCGGTCAAGTGACGAGGCCAACACATGAGTTGCCACTTCATTCACCTAACTACCCTAACAACAGAAAGACATTGAGGCTTATAGATTTAATGGGCATCGTTCCCCCTCTACAAGGCAGGTCTTCAATGTCACTAGGCTACCGCAGCCCCTAGTGTGGAACGGGAGAAACTTATTTCTTGTTCAATAAACAATCGAGTTCAAAAAAGAAAAAAATTGCAAAGCTGAAAGATCATCTGGGAAACCGCTTGAGTAGAACACACAAAATTGATTTGTAAGACAAAACCCATCTTACGTCTCTTCAGACGAGACCACAATGCTGTACCGGTTTATCCAATGGGCGGTTAGGGCAGGGGCCCGGTTAAGCAGGACTTAACTAGATTTTCTGGTTATGAATTTCGATCCGCCAGTGCCAAGGGGCAGGGACGTCTTAAAACTTGTTGAGGCCCTGGGCCCTACACAAATATAGGCCCTTCCTATGATCCTTAAAAGTAGATAGTACACAGCATACGTTGTCAAATACTCGTACAAGCAGTAACTCGCAACAAACAAATGCACATGACTTAACAGTGGCGTAGCGTACATCCCCGCAAACACTGTATTGCTTGTGGGAGTGGCTAGAATTCTAGGGGGCCCAGAGCCTGAGTGACGTCAAGTACGTACCCTTTGTAATATCTGATTTGGGGCCCAAAACCTGACTTTGCAGGGCGCCCTAATGCTCTCCGTTACGATATCCGACTGGTTGCGACAACATTTTTTTAAAAAAAGGAGATATGAGGATTTTTTTGTTATTTTTAGATTTTTTTTAGTTCATTTTTAAAGAAATGTGCTAAAACTAAGAAGAGAAAAATAAATTATTATTACTAAAATGGGAAAAAATGGGTAAAAATTGACAAAAAGTAGCATAAACGCGGCCCATTCTGCACCAAAGATTTATAAACAAATTTTCAATTTTTTCAATCTGATGTGTTGTTATATTATTCAATTTTGAAATGACCTTCAGGATAAGAGATGTTTTCATTTTTACAAAAACTAGTGAACTTTATCTTTGTTATTATATGAAACTGCTAGAAAAACAGCAATTACATTCACATAAGGAACTGTATATTTTGTAATAAAACAGTGATTGATAAATCTGAAGTTTAAATCAATTCTACTATGATACAGAACTTACAGAAAAAATTTCACAGTTAATTATGTTCAAAACTTTTTTAGCAATCGTTGACCTCGTTTGATTATTTTCAAAAAATCACATTTCGAGTAAAACACGTTTTAAAGTATGACATATCATCCTTACAGTAATGGCGTCTGCTTTCACTAAAACACTTGTAGTTTTTGTTCTAGTGAACGGAAAATTATAAACTTGATATTTTTATAAAGCTAAAAAGATGTCACATAAGATAAAATCAAAAAAGAAATTTGTCAATTTTTAGCAAAATTTACAGATTTAGGGTAGTCGGATACCTTAAGCCACTGGACTTAAGGTATTGCTCAAATTGGCTCGACCGTTGTTCTTTGACTTAAGGACTTTTGGTGTATGATGGTAGACCTAAAACTATATATGGACTTAAACTATAGTCTTGACCTAAAACTATAGTCTTGTCACTGTTGCCAACTGACATTTTGTCCAAAATTCTCAGTTTTTCGGAGAATACAGCCGGAAATAAAATTTGACCGTTAAAATTATTCGAATTAAGACTCATTCGAAAAGGAGACGAGGCCCCTACTGAGGTGGAGTCCCTGGGTCCGGGCCCAGTTGGCCCATGCCTTAAGGTGTCCCTGCCAAGGGGGCCTTCTGCGCGCAGGGACCGCAATGAGCTTAAATCGGCACAGCCACAATGTGCTTCGAATGGGCTAAGACGTGTTTTCGTGAGTATTTCTTCCGCATTCCAATCCGATGGGTAATGCACCTATTTCTCAATTAATGAAATATTACTGGGGGAGTTTTCTGACTCTTTGCACGAAATGTTGTTGGCGTGTGGGGACCACTTTCTCTACGACACGTGGCATTTAAAAGATGGCTGCGCAAAGGGTTGCAAATGCGTATTAGCTAGGGTGCAGAGAAAGAGAGTTTTTGGGACAGAAAACATTGTATTGAATCCATTGTACTTCTTCTGCAGTCCCATGAAGAGTTTGGTGTACGAGACGCCCGTTCCTTTAGTTCAATATCCGAGCCTGCCGGGAAGATAATGTTAACATGCCAGGAATCTTCCAGAACGCAAGGAATTCCATGTAGCGTCGCTGTCAGGACTGCCGACAACTTCTGGTAGTACTTTCGAACACCTGTTGTAGTGAAACATTTTAATAAAATGTTCTCTGTCCCATTCTGGTATCCGACTACTTGCGACAACTTTTTTAA
Organism: Trichonephila clavata; assembly: GCA_019973975.1. Lineage (NCBI taxonomy): Eukaryota > Metazoa > Arthropoda > Arachnida > Araneae > Nephilidae > Trichonephila > Trichonephila clavata. Next base: position 69,405 of record BMAO01023610.1, read on the forward strand.
AAAAAAAAATGGAGATATGGGTATTTTTTTTGTTGTTTTTAGATTTGTTTACTACATTTTAAGAAAAATAGGCTAAAATTATGAATAGAAAAAGAAATTATATTGTTAAAGAAATGGGGAAAATTTGACAAAAAATAGCATAAACGCGGCCCATTCTGTACCAAAAGTTTATCAACAAATTTTCAATTTTTTAATTCTGATGTGCTGCTACCTTATTCATTTTTGAAATGACCTTCAGGATAAGAGATATTTCAATGTTTACAAAAACTAGAGCACTTTATCTTTGTAATTATATGAAATTGATAAAAAAAACTGTGATTATATACACATAAGGGACTGTAAACTTTGTACTAAAGCAGTGATTGATAAATCTGAAGCTTAAAACACTTCTACTATTATACAGAACATACACAAAAAATTTAAGTTAATTATTTTTTGAGCAATCGCTGGCCCCTTTGAGTATTTGAAAAAAAACACATTTCGAGTAAAATGTGTTTTAAAGTATGACATCTTGCTTAAAGTAATGGCATCTGCTTCCACTAACACGCTTGTAGTTTTTGTTTTAGTGGACAGAAAATAATAAACTTGGTATTTTTATAAAGCTAATAAGATGGCCTATAAAATAAAATCAAAAAAAAAAAAAATTGTCTATTTTTGGCAAAATTCACAATTTAAGAGCAGCCGGATTCCTTAATGTGTTGCTGTTTCTGTCCTTTTTATCTGCTTCTTTGCACCATAGCTCGCAACAACGGCATTGACGACCCTGCATTCCTCTGTGCCCCTTATGAACCTTGCAAATGTGTCAGTGTGCCAGCGTATCACCCTGTTGATCCTATTTATCGTGCTCGTGCTTATGTAAGAAATGCTGCAAGCCGAAGGGTATTGAGCTATATATATCGGGTAAAGTAATTTGTTTTGAAATTTGAAGAGAATAAAAGCTTATAATAAAAAACCCTCTGTGTTTTTTTATTACACCACGTCCTACTAATACGCTAAATTATAAAAGCTTTTTAACCAACGAATGATGGATAAGTTCCGGTCATTTATTAAAAATATAAATAGCTTGAAACTTGTGTCACTTTATATAGAACTAAACTATTGGTTTTAAAAATAAACCGTTTAAATTTTTAATATATCTTAAATGGGTATTTTAATCAATCGATGAACAGTGCTGTCGCTTATTATTACCCCCCCCCCTGCCACTTTAATCCCTTGAATGAGTGGGTAGATATTAACGTCGCCCCCTATCCAGCTATATATATATATATGTATACACGAGGGCTTATAGCGACGGATCTCGTCATTTTGAAGCCTGGTCAAGCGACGGGGACGACACCTGTTCTGCCACTCCCCTCTCCTAACTTCCACACCCTACCAACTGGAGGATGTTTGAATCTCGACAGATTTAACGTACACCGGCCCCTCTGCACGGTGGGTCTTCAGCGGCACCAGGTTTGATCTCGTGACATGACAGCCACGAGTCTGTTACCTTGACCACTGAGCTACCGCGGCCACACTTTAATCCTTGAGGGGGGGGGGTTGTAAGGCTTGGCGTGGTTTGTGCCCAGATGAAACTAAAGGCCTGCCGTGCAGATCTCCCACTCCCAAGGTGTGTAGATAGCGGCGTATCCTCCTCACTTGGAAGGAGGTGACGTTGCTTCAGAGCGCAATGTGATCAACTAATCCAGCATGGGAGGGCATACTTTAGAACGAGTATTTGAAGATTTGAGCCCTAGATCTCCCGAAAATGTTACAATAGTCTTGAGAATTTTTAAGGCTATAATTTGTTAGAAAAATATTCTGCTATCTGTTTCTAAAAAGCTAGGGGCAATACGAGTTTGGGACATTTAGTATTACTTTTTATATGAATACAAATATCAGTAACTTGATAAATTCATAAGACAGAAATGAATAAGAGAATTAATTCCAGAGGAAGAGTGTTATGTAATTTGTGACAAACTTTGATTTATCTTGAGTGATTTTGTGTGTATGACCTTTTTTTGACAAATCTTTTCTTAATGTGGTGTGGTAGCTAGAAGGGGGAGTCCCAGCTCATGTGTCATCCTCGTCACTTGACCGAGGTTCGAAAAGACGAGGTCTGTCGCCAATAGCCCTTGTGTTGATTTATAGTGCGCTGTTGATATAACTCTCACTTTTACTCACCTACAATTCTTCATTACAGAACAAAATATCTGATATTCGAGAAAAATCCCAGCATGTTTTAAGAAATTATTTTTAAGCATGCTTTGAAAGAGAAGGTGAAGTGGTAAGAAAGCGAAAAAGAATTTCATCTTGTAAAATTTAATTTTCAATCATCATATTATTATTATTTTTTTTTTTTAAAAAGCAACAAAAAAAATTTTATACTGAAAATACACATAAGTTTTTAAAATTTTCGAGATATTGGATAAAGGTTTTATTTTATTTATGAAATTGTTATATATTTTCACTCTTTTTCGTCCTTATTTTGTTGTCATCTTATGCTACCAGAAGTACAGTTTATTTCTAGAAACTTTTAACGAGGAGCGTGGTTGTGGCGGTTCTGGGGCGAACCAGAGCGATAGGGGGCGCCCCTGTATGCCAGGGGAGAGGAGGACCCGAGTGTGACGTCCAAACAATCACCGGGAGGCCAGGGCTAGTGCTCCTTTTACCGAAAATCGTTCTTCTTACTCCCAATCAAACGATTTCGGATTCGAATTTCAGAGGTGAGTCCAACAAGCGCGTGTACCCTCTTTCTTTTTTCTATTCTGTTCGATGAAAATCAACTGTGAATGCAGTTGACAACTTTTTATTCGAACGTTTTCAGGGACGGATTTTGTATTCGCGAAGCCGCCCTTGCACTTTTGAGTGCCACGAGTTCACTTGCCGTAGAATGATGTGATGGGCGATGTAAACGAAAAAAAGAAAAAGACTGCGACGAATATTAGTTGCACTTGTGGTGATCTGATGAAGTCGTGTAAAAGGTTTAGTTAAAGTCAGAAATATTTGTGTGCTGTAAAACTCAATTCGCATTTTATATATATATATGTATGTATATTAAGTATTTTTTCACAATGTTTTATCAAAGATATATATAATATGCTCTATATTATTGCATTTTCGCTTAAATACAAAAAAATATTCGAATTCATTTATGATGCATTTAATTTAGAAGTAAAAGTTAATTTTTTTTAATTTCATTAATTTTTCCTCATTTAATTTCTTAGCATGGATAAATTAATCCCCCTTTATGCATTATCTCTTGTGTACATAATTACAGTATAATTACAGTATAATTATAATTTACACACACAAAGCCTGCAATTTCAACTAAGGCAATTTATTTTTGATAGTTATTTCTGTAACACTGATTTTGGAAGTTGTAGCTCATTCGCGTCAAGTCTTTGAAACTCTCTCTTGTTGTGATATCACTTTAGGAACACAAGGAATGGATGCACATTTAGTATCTGCACAACATTGTCCAATCGCAAATAACATCAGGATGTTGTAAGTAACTGAAAAAGCTCTCGAGATACAAAAAGAACGCCGTAAGAGAATGTATGGTTTACGAAGTTTTCGGAATATCCTTCTTATGCAATGGATCAAGTGTTTATTAACGTCGCTTAACACGAAGGCTATGGGCGATGGACATCGTAATTTTGAATCAGGGTCAAAGGTGGGCCGACACCCCACCCTTCAAACTTTCATCTCACGCCATCGTGAGGACTTTGAACCTCGTTAGAATTAACTGGCTCTACACAGAGGGTCTTCAGTGGCACTAAGGCTCCAATTCATGACATACGAATCCATGACCATAACCACGGCCACAAGCGATGTCATCTTTTGATATACCGATATAATCTACACTGTATGGAGGACATTATCACACTCCATTACAGTTATTAGTTAAGAAATAATGGCTTCTGAAGTGTTAAAATTCCACTATAGTTGATTAATTTACTCTTCTCAAGTGGGAGAAACAATTCTTTCTAGCTATCTGCTTGATGGTCCAAATGTAAAGCGTAACATCGGGTGCAATTTCCTGATGATTGATTTTCTAAACAAATTGTAATTTGAACTATTACGGCTTATAATACTCCCTGGTTAACTCTTTAAAAGCTTTTTAGGTAATTAATTAGCTTAATACGTTTTCTCTTTTAAAATGATTTTTAGCTTAAATCAATGACTAATAGTAAAAAAATTATATTTTGAGTTTTAAATTTCAAAATTAATTTTTCTTTTGTACATGCGTTGCGTGAATCATAAATTGTTTCCGTTTGAAATTTTTGTGCATTCATTCCTCCCTCCCCCCAAATAAAAGACTTGAATTCTTTTGACTGTTTTAATAAAGGAAATATTTCTATTTTAAATCGAAATTAGTGCTTATTAAAATGCATCTTTATAAAATTTGTTGTTTATGCATTATGTGTAAGAATCGTTTCCAGTCAAAATAACACAGTGTAATGACAAAAAATATTTTTTAAGAAAATTGGACTAAACAGAGAGGAGTTAGCCGTGCTTCGTTCAGTTTCTATTCGTATTTCATTTTCATGTTCTATTGGGGAGGAGGATAAAACTAGCGCTGTTTATATGTTTAGAAAGGAAATTATTATTTAGGAAGTCATGAGATATAGTGATATATTATAATTACGCGTCTATAGAAATTATAAGATGATTTTGTGTTATCATAATATACTACTGTACTTCGGAGTACACGATTGATTACATCAGCATTTTTAGTTATTTTGTATTATTCCAGATCAAGAATGCTAAGGAGTAAATTGCTTATAAAGAATTAAATATCCATTTTAAGGGAGAAAGAAAATTCCCCATTTCGGATCTTTGTTTTTGTTCTATTTTCATACTATGACATTTATGAAAGAAACACATTTTTAAGCAACGTGAGACTGACTACGCTTAGAGCCGTGATTGTGCAAAAGCGTATAAATGAATAATTTTTTTTATATTTAGTGCCACTTGAATTAGAATATACTCATAAAATTGTTTTAAGAATCCTGTTAAAATAAAAAAATATTTCAATGCAATTTTTTTGACAGTAAAATGAAGAAAAAATTGCATACTTTCAAAACATTTTCCTGTTATGAAAAATAAGTCTATTATAATATTTTGCCTGCATATAGCTAAGATTTCTGTTCAGAGCCTGAATTATGTGATTTTAGAAATACATAATTCAGAAGTGGATTTATTCATATTTTGATATGTCAAAACAGAGAAACCTTAACAAAAAACGTTTGTTATTTCAATTGATCGTAACCCTAAGAAATGTGGGAATTTTTCAAAAATCATTGTTCAAACTCTGTAGAGTATACCGCTCTCTATATAAGAAAAATATTATTATTATAGAAGAATATTTTTTTATAAAAGTAGAATGCTTTGAAAATTTGTCAGGACTTCTTCCTTTTTTTACCAAAGCAGTGTTTTTTAAATTTTTTTGTTTGTTTTTGTAATAATATTCTTAAAACAATTTTATACGTATGTTCTAATTCAACTGACTCTAAATATCAACAAAAGACATTATTCACATATACGCTTTCTCAAAACCATGGTTCCGAACGTCATCAGAGAAATAACTTCAAGAACGGTAGAATAGGTTTCTTTGCACAACATGCTTTTTCACTTTTTGAAACATTCATCTATGTTCATAGATTTTACCCCCTTCCCCCCTTGTGATTTGATTTCCGCAAAACCTATTCTCAGCAAATTATACAAATTATCAGATAAAGAAAATTTATACATCTCTCTCTATCTATATATAGTTATTTATGTATGTGTGTGTATGTATGTATAATGCTCTGATGAACTCTATTTGAGAGATTAAAATGATTCGAACAATAAAGAGATTAAAATGGATAGTTGAAATTTGGAAAACCATAAAAAGAAATGGACGCTGAAGTATTATAAACATTACTGATTGAGGACTGATTCAGAAAAAAGTGGGCTTTAAATAGTTTTGTGGCTAGCCAACCTCACTCTTTTCTGTTTCACTGTTTTCTAAAGAGCAAAATCCTGTGAAATATAAAATCCATCATTAATAAAATGGTGACATACCTAAAGAAGTATTCGAAGATGCTTAGGTCATGCTCAAATCAGAAAACAATAAACCAATTATTGCTAAATTCAATGATCCAAATGTAAATTCGAAGCTTGAAAAATAAGGGTCTATATATATTAGTAGCATTTCAATAAGTATACAATTTTTTTTAATTAAAATAATTATAAATTGAAATTATAAAGAAAAAACTAAAATAACATAAAAATAGTACAAATAATATTTATGTAATTATTATACTATAAGAAAATATGCTAAAAAGTTTTTTTTTTGCAATATATTATATTTAAGAGCTACAATATTACCACCTATGGTTTAAGAAGGGAGGTATTTAAATGTAGAGAAAAAAACATGGAGCTACCTGAATATATAAAGTTTATTAATAAAAACATTTTAATAATCTGAAAATACCAATTCAATCTATTTAATTAAAAAAAATTTTATACAGATAACTATGGTTAAAATTAACTAGGCATTGTTCTAAATAGTATTTATTGTATGTATTAAAATTTATATATATTTTTTTCTGAATAATTTGAAACAAGAACTCTGTTACGTTGAATGTTATTTATAATTATGTTTCTGAAAATCAGTAAATATATTGCTCTCTCAACGTGGTATTTTAGTAATATTTTTTATTGAAGACAGATAAAATAATTCTCGTGCACCACAAGTATCACACGGGGCTTACAGAAGTAAGTAAAGCAAGCAAAATAAGATAAATAAAATAAAGAAGTACATAACAAAACAAAAGTTATGAGATAATGAATTAACAAGAACAAATAAGTTACAAAGACGCAAATACATTGAAAAAATAAATATTTATGAAACAAAACCAATACAATAAAGTTACAAAAATAGAAAAATGGAAAATTTCCAAAATATATATATATATATATATATATATATATATATATATATATATAAAATAAAGGGAATGTGAAGCTTTACATGAAACAAGTTGAAAAAAATTAGGAGGCCAGTTGTGTGTGTGTGTGATTTTCAGAGCATGCAGTTTGAATTTCAGGCATTTTCTCTCTTTCTTAAATTTTGAACAAAAAAAAAGTAAAATACGCCACATTTTGCTCCCCCCCCCCCCAACATTACAGTCACAAAGTTTTGAAGGACAGAGGCTGAATCTATTGAGGAACTCTTTAAAATTACCATGACCAGTAACGAATTGCGTGTTTTTATAGTTTGCAAGAAAGTGATCACAAGATAGTCTTTGTGAAATGGTTGGAAAAAAATTCTTTTTCAGAAAAGAGTGAGTTGATTGCGAGTATTGAGTGTTCCAAAGAGAGACATTTCCTTTAGTTTTTTTCTTCTTGTAGAACGATTTCGGAATATTAACTGAATTTTCTATCCCCCGCATGGTTGCGAATTTTGCAAGGAAATCAGCCCTTTCGTTTTCAGATATTCTAGTATGGTCACGAACAAAAGTAAAAAAAAAAATTTAAAAAAACACTATGATATTTAAATTCTTAAGGATTTGAAGGTTCTTTTGAATTTTCACAAGAATATTATTTCAAGATGAAATATTTTGTAGCGTTTCTAAGGAAGAAAGAGAATTTGAACAAATCAAATATTTAGAAGAGCCTTTATGCAGCATGATCCATTTAATAGTTTAGCTGATACTCAAAAGCTCGGCAATGAAAACAGTACATTCATCGCGAATTCTGAATTAGTGATGCTCAATTTCAAAACCATTAGAAATTAGAAATGCAAAACCAACACGATTATTAATTTTGCTTCCATTGGTAAAGCAAACAAATGGACCTCTCTGTTGTCGCTCATTAAGTGGGTGGCACTTCGTTCTGAGGGATATGGAGGAGGAACTAAACAGTCCTAGCTAGACCATCTCCTCCTATGTATATCTAGGAGGTGAGGGATAGACACAGCAGACAGTAAATCTTTGGAAATAATAGATTGGAGGATAAAGGGGGGAAAACCGGAAATTACAAAAACTAGTTCATAACTAATAGTACGGTAACTACAGATGACACGATGTAAAATGCGTCTCTGGATACTTCGTAGAAACTTAGAGCAGATTTTCTTGTTAAGAGCAGGATTCCAAATTCTTGAGTCATATGGAATGAATGGCACAATACCTCACTTATAGATAAGAGCATGGACATTGGAACTAATACCATAAGTGTTGCGAGCAATATGATTTAATTTTTGCTGCAATTTATCACATTTCGGTGAAACATAAGCTATATGCGTTTTCCCAAGAAAACTTATTGTCAAAAAGTAATTCTAAGTACTTAATTTCCTCTACTGAAGCCAAAGGGAAATCATTAAAGAGAAAATGTGAAGAATAAAGTGGGGTGTTCCGTTTTTTAATGAGCATTACACTGGATTTAGCAGGATTAAATTCCAATTTAAATTGCTTTGAACCAATCCAAAGCCAGATTTAAGGAAAACTACCACGCTGAAAGATAAAGTAATATTGAGGATAAAATAGTTTCTCTTGTTGTAAATAATACTGCACATTAAATTATCTTTTAAATATATTTGAATCTTTAAAAAATCAACTTTATCAGTGTTATTGTCAATCTGAATCAGGCTAAGGTAGTCAGAATAAAAATTAATATTTCGTTTGAAATGCATGTTCTTTCCAAATAAATAAATAAATAAATAAAACAAAGTACTGTAAATTTGACTATTTTTAAAAAAGTATAAATAAAAATTAAATAGACTATCTGATCTACACTGTAGCAAGTCTTTAATCCGTTAATAGTGACTACCACATACACATTTATAATACAAGTAATTTTCTCCTAATAGTACACTCATGGACAAAAAAATTAGCGCACCAAGAAATAAACGCGGAATTGTAACGAAACTTGGCATGAAGGTACATGTCAGGGAGATATGCAAATAATTAGAAATGCAGCGTGATTGCGCATTACATATAGCCTGGTATAAGGCATTTAACATCATTCTTCATGGAGTATAAAACCGGCAACCAAAGCTTGTTTGAGTGCGCTGAATCGTTTACAAAGGAAGTGCTGAGGTAGACGTGCCATTACGTCGTATTAGAAGACAATATGAGCAGCTGTCGCAGTTTGAGAAGGGGAGAATCATCGGCATGATGGAAGTTGGGTAATCAGCTAGGTGAGTAGCTCGTCAATTAGGCCGCTTTGATTATGTTGTGAGGAGGTGTTGGGACCAGTGGATCCGAGATATGTCATTTACACGATGACCAGGCTCAGAACTCCCTCGACAGACCAGTCGTCGAGAAGACCGAAACATCGTAAGAAATGCAAGCTTACAGCTAACTGCTTCATCGGCCGCCATCTATAGGCACAGGTAGAACCTTCACTAGGGGCCCCTGTGTCTTCTCAAACCATATGAAGGCGCCTGGGAGAAAGACATTTGGGATCGCGGAGCCCATTACGTGAGCTGCCCTTGACGCCCACCCATCGATGCCTCCGTTTGGAGTGGTGCCGCGCACGAGAAAACTGGACTGTCGCGGAATGGAAACATGTCATCTTTAGTGATGAATCCAGATTCAATCTCAGCAGTGATGACAATCGTGTTCGTGTGTGGAGACCCCGTGGTGAATGCCTCAATCCTGCCTTTATTTTACAGTGACACACTGCCCCCACAGCTGGAGTGATGGTATGGGGTGCCATTGCCTACAATACACGGTCACCCCATTATTGATCCGTGGCATGATGACAGCCCAGCGGTATGTCCATGACATCCTGCAACCACGTGTGTTGCCACTCATGCAACGGCTTCCAGGAGCCATTTTTCAACAAGACAATGCTCGGGCTCCCACGACAAGAGTGTCACAAGACTGTCTCCACACTGTTACTGCCCTTCCTTTGCCCGCCCGATCCCCAGATTTGTCCCTAATCGAGCATATCTGAGATCATTTGGGATGGCGAGTTGGGCAACCCACGAGTTTGGACGAATTAGAGGCAAAATTACAGCAAATATAGAAAGAAATATCTCAAGACATCATACAGAACGTATGCATCAATGCCAGATCGTATCGCATCATGCATTCGTGCTAGAAGGGGGTTCAACAGGGTATTAAATCCTCCGTTCTTTTGCATTTTTCTCTGATTTTCTAATCATTCTTATATCAAAATAGTTATTACGTATGTAAAATTTCGTTTCATTTTGACGACTCCTTCTTGATGCGCTAATTTTTTTGTCCATCAGTGTATTGTCTTGATTTTTCACCATAATAAATAGTATTTAAAAATGTTACTAATTATGATAACTTAAGTATATTAACTTCATAAAACTGTAAAAATATTTTATAAAAATATAATCATTTCGTTCATCTTAGATCTTCAAAATCTAAACTATAGGTATAATAAATTATTTAATTTTTCAGAATTTCTTTAATATTTTTAAATGTGGTAGTGGAACTAAATTTATTTATCAAAAACTATTTGATTTCTTGCAGCATTTTCTCAGATTTGTTAATATAAGTATTAAATCCATTTGTGCTAAGCTTATAGGGCTATTATGAAATTTAGGAGAAAGGAATATATGTGGAAATTTAAAATTATTATTAACGTGAATTGTTAATTTTGTACAAAATGCAGAAATGTGGTTATTTACTCATCAATAACTGGAGATTTGATAAAAGCTGTAGTATCTTTTAAATGTTTGTAGAGCATTAAACTATCATAATATTTACATATGATAGCTAAGATACTAATACTTTATTGACATATACTATTATAAAACTACTTCGTTAGATGTTGCTTACTCTGTTGTTTAATGTCTTTATAAAAGTGTTTCTATTATATATATTCTAAAATTACATTTTGTTAGTGGTTTAACAATATTGTATGTGAATTCTTCAAATGCTACATTTGATAGCTATTTTTTTTTCGAAATATGTTCTATATCTTTAATTGATTTTCAATAACACTTTTTTAATTTGTAATTTTAAGTTTATACTCTGCGCCTTGTCTTTGCTCATATTACTTGTGTTTTAAATTATTTTACAAAATTGAGATCTGTAATAACATGCTGAAGATGTTCATTAGTAGAAAATAAATATTCGTTGTATCTAATATCCTAAACTTTTATAAAAATACTTTTTTTCAATAACTATACTTTTAATTTGGAATTTCGTTGTATCTAATATCCTATACTTTTATAAAAATACTTTTTTTTAATAACTATACTTTTAATTTGGAATAAAAACACGTGTCTATATTATTATAAGAGTTTTTCCTATATAATTAAGTATTATATTCGGCTTGGTTATTTTATGTGTTGACATTCATATTATAGATATGTTTTAAATATTTGTGACACTTTTTTTTGTTATGTAATGCGTAACAATCTTTCAAGTCATCTACATTTAGTACATCTGTAATACATAATTCCCTTTTATTGAGTCCAGACATGAAAGATTTGAATTGCTTAGAGAGAGAGAGCATTATAGTTACTGCCAAAACCATTAGGAAAAAAAAACTCAATTCTATTCAAGTTCTAATAAAAACAATATTAAACAATATAAATTTCATAATTTTTTTAATTTTTAATACTTTACCTGGGAGACGAAGATGATTTGAATATCAAAGATTTAAATAGGTAATTACATTTTTGGAAACAATAAAGAAAAGTAAACTGCAATGTTGTAAACATGTCCGACTGAGGGTGCTTTATAAAAAGAGTGGGGTTTGACCAGTTTTATTGCTAGCCATCCTTTCTCCTTATAATACTGAGCGAAATCCTATGGAGTATCTTATATGTATGCGTGTGTACGTTGGAAGCATTTTCATTTGATAACTGAATTTTTTTTGAGAGAACTCAATCACACACACACAGTTGCACTTAAAATAAACATGTCCATATCCTTTGGATCTTTGCTCACGAATTTAACACGGGAGTCGTTTCAGGGCCATTCCTTGGATATAAAACTGTGTTTCCATCCCTTTTTGGACAGAAATCGCGTGACAGAGTTCCCTTTTTGCCACGAAATGTTAACAGGAGGAGAGAAAAAAATAATTGAGGCCTTCGAGCTGCGTCCTGTAGTGCGACTTCTCATTTAAATCAAACCAAATTGCGCAAAGCGAGAAAGTTTGATTTCTTTTTTTTTACACACGGCACAGTCAAAGGACAATTCAAAAACATGCAAAAATTCTTTATCCCTGTTATCAGAGAAAATCCACGAATTTATATTACAAAGTTTGCCGGCTGGGGGGTGTAATTGGTAAACTCAAGTTTGCGGGTTCAACCCTGCCCGAGTCGATGGATTTTCCTGATGCAGAAAATCGATATCGTCCATGTCGCATTATTATGCGGCGTGTTAAAGATCCCTAGAGTGCCTGTTTGGCTTGGGTGCTCTGGGCAAAATTTAAAAGTCCTTATAAGCATTTAGGGGCTCTCCAGAAAAGGAGGGGGAATGAGTTCTGGTTGTTTGATTTAAATTTACGCCGCACTGTGAGGCCGCACGACAGCAAATAGTTGTGGAATTGCTTCTTTTGAAATACGACCAAGGGATGAGGACAATATCTGAGCTAGAACTTTATCTCCAATTTCCTACTCACGTTAACAGGAAGAGCCTTGACAGATTTAACGTGTATCAGCTGTTCTACACAGCGGGGCTCAAAATGTGTTTCGGAGCTTCAAAATATGAGTTAAGGAGTTCATGATAAACTACTACGGATACAATAGTTTAATAATAATGATGTCATATTTGCTGTCCATCATGTTATTTTGCGGAATATGGTTTTAGCTGTATAATACACTTCGTAAACAAAAGCTTTAGCAAAAAAATAGTAAAGAGGATGATTTCTCACAAAATTCGAGACAGATATTTATACTCTATTATCAAATCGTCAGCCATAAAAATCTCACTCGTGTGCAAGCATTGGCATAATGATGTTGGAAAAAGTATACTTAATTTTTTTAGTATCATCTGTGAGTTAAAAAAAAATTAATTTTAAATGAATCAAAACGTATAATTCATGCTTTTGAAATTTTATATTAAAGTAGTTTAACTGTTATATTTTAATAATCTACTGGTAATTGTTTTATTTAAGAGATAATTTATAATTTAGAGATTGATTATTACTATTTTATTATTTACTTTTAGTATCGTACAAATGGATATTTCTCTTAAGAATATTACAAGTTCAAAAATGGGGATCAATTTACTTGAAGTTCGGTCTTAAGAAATCCAAAAGCAATTAGACTTTCTTCTACGTTTGATGATGCATCTATAATGCATTTTTAAAGTTATCTTCAAATTTTTGACTTTTTTCTAAAATAAAGAACATTTGTATATGCATTTATACACACAATTCAATAAAACAAGTAATATAAAAAAATAAGTCACTTTGTAACACCCTGTCTACCCTGTGACCCAGCTAAAGGTGTAGGAGGAAGCAAAGGATGATTCGACATGATAATTTCTAATTATTTATTCCGCACTTTAACTCAAAAACGATTCAATGAATCAATAAAATTAAACAAGATGTTTCCGATCAGCTAGCAGAGGTAAGGAGACGAGATTCGCGTTTCTGAAGAATACGTCTAGTAATTGATCCACTTTGTATTAATCAATCTTCTACCTTAATATTGCTTTAAACGGTAGATATGTAACTAATTGCCACTTAAACCTCTTTAATAATTTAAGTATCAAAACGCACTATAAAGATGACTAATACTTGAACTGTAGATAATCTTCTTATCTTCTAATGCGTAATCCTTCAATCTCTTGATAACTTCTATTAGTTAGTAATTTTCCACTGTATTGTAACTAACATATCTCTTTATAATTCTAACTTTCTATCTCTCACACTCACTTATTAACGCTCTTCCACATATTTTTCAAACTTATATCACATTTTATCTAGCTTTAACTAACTTTTTTAGCAAGCAAACCTGAACTATTTATAATAAACTTTATCTGCATATCATGGTTTCTTCTTCAGGGTTAATTTTTATAGCCCAAAGATTTCCCCAGAGGTTAATTGAAAGACGCGTATAGATCCGTCACAAATTCCTTCTTAGGTCAACAAAGAAAATTTTTATTTTAGTCACTTTTTATTAAATAATTACAATTAATATAAATATGTATATACATGACAGAATCACAATATTAAGTGGCAAATAGAAAGCGATTTTCCATTTTCCTTTCTATATATGGTGTTTGACCTTTTTTTTGTTTGTTTGTTATTATTTATTAATTTATCACACTATCAGAAATTAGGTCATCCCAGGTAGGATTCGAACCCATAATCTAAGAAGTCCAACGCGCTATCTATTGCCCTACAGGGTCACAACAAGCAATTTTCCTTTTTATATATAATGTTGGGCTATATTTTTGTTTTTTACTCTATTCATTAATTAAAAATTAATATATTAATGTTTGAAACATTTGTATTAACATCAAGTGTCATCCCCTACAGCGGCCGCAGTGGCCGAGTGGTCTAGGCATCGGATCATGGCTAGCGTGTTATGAGTTCGATCCTAGTACCACTAAAGATCCGCCGTGTAGGGGAGCGATGCACGTTAAATCTGTCGAGAGCTCAAACGTCCTCCCGTTGGTGTGGTGTGGTAGTTAGGAGAGGGGGGTGTCAGCTCAGGTGTCGTCCGCGTCACTTGACCATGGTTCAAAATTACGCGGACCGTCGCCAAAAGCCCTCGTGTTGCTAATCAGTGCGACGTTAATATTCTCTCACTCTCACTCATCCCTACAAGTTTTAAAAAAATGTACTTGGACTTGAGTGGATGAATAAAAAGTATTTTCAATCGTATCTATTGGGAGAATGTGAACTAATAGTAGGAATTGAAAAATAGCTCATGAGATATTTAATTATCATCTTACCTGTGAATTTTATACCAAAGAGTAAATGTTCCTTCGAGTTCAATCGTGCTTGAAGTACTTAACAGCGAGGCGTTCTTAAGGAAAAATACACTCGTATGCTCCTCTCCTTACAGACATATTCTTTAGAATTGAACTTATTTATCCTCATTGTTATCAAATGGATCACGAAAAACAAGCTAAAAAAAAAGCACAGACTCTAAAACATGACGATTTGCATTTATGATTTTATCATAAGGAAATGCAAGAACTCTACAATATTGTAATCCCAGAAGTTTTATTCTTTTAGTTAATAATTAATATTTCATTTCACTTCGTTTCTGGCTAAATTCATAAAATCGCGAAAGTTACAAATTCGATTTTTCATTTAAATCAACGAATTATGCTATAAAAGCTTTGATATCATCTGCTGAATGAATTTCGTTGGATGCGGTATCAACACATTTCAGGTAGCACTAAATTTTTATATCTACTGATTCGAGTGTTTCATATTTACAAGCTTTTATTTAACTTGCAATGTAATTTGTTCGAGTGGAATCTTGCAACTCAATTTTGAAGCTGATTTCTTCAACCCATTGAGCTGAAATTTTGCATATACGTTTATTTTGGACGATAATGCATGTTTTGACCATTTATATTCCGATATTACAATTAGTTAAAAAGATATTAATTAAAAATCGTAAAACGTGCATAACTGTTTTACCCCTGTGGGCTATTTATTCCACTATGCTCAGCTGTGCAAAACGAACGATGTAATTTTTTTTTGTTGAGTTTTGGCGTTTTTAAAACAGCAATCTAATTTTTCTATGAAACTCAGATAAAAAAATAATTACAGAATCAAAAAGATCATTTATTTCGCCACGATACGGTATAATTTTTTTTAGAAAATAATATTATTTGTATTTTTTTATCATTTTTTATAAAAAGGGTCAAAATCAATGCGTTTTTTATGAAAATGATGTTTAAATCGTTGCTCATGAATTTTTTTTCGTTTAGATGAATCGACATTCCGTACTAAAACAGCTCATGCTTCGCTCTTTTTCGCTCTTTTAGAATCAGTCATTTAAAAAAATAAAATGCCAAAAACTTTTTTTTTTTTTTACAATTTTTCCAAAAATATTCAAAATTTTAAATAAATTTTAATTTTAATTTCGTGTTTGGAACAATATTATCCGAGATTTGTACGAAAATGGAAAAAAAATGCTTACAAATTACGGATTTTTTAAAAAAAATTGTATTTTTCATCTAATACCTTTTTGCGAGAATTATTCAAACTAGGCCAGAGGTCTTCAAAATTTTTCAACTCATGGAACCCCGAGAACTAGAGGGTCGTTTTCGTGGAACCCCTAAAATTAGGAAGTATAATATTTTCGTGGAACCCTATTTCACACCTACACTTAGAAAAATATATCTTAAAATAATATTAAAAGTAGATCAACAATAGATCAATGAAAAGGCAATTAACTAAAGAGTATTGCATTTATTATTAAAAATTTTTAATCTACTTTTAATATAACTTACTCATAAATAATATTAATCTGTGATCCAAGTGTCACCTATCCATGCGTTATGTTTTATAACTGGAATATGTGCTTGCATTTTTTTACACAAACTGTCAAAGTCTAGGTCTATTGAGAATAACTGCAATCGCATTACATATTCTGAGTTTCATTTGTTTCTATACTTTGTTTTTGTAGCCATTCACCATGGAAAATATTTTTTGCTTTTACACATTGTTCTGGAGGGTATTAAAATCTTTATAGCTGTGTGAGAAATACTTTGCTTTTTACATTAATTTGCCACAGAAAATTTAGGATCTGTTCTTGCTTAAATTGAGGTTTTACACATCGAATCTGTTCAGTGTTTTTCCACAAATATAAAAATGTGCATTTTCCATTAGAAAACTATATAATTTGGCAAGACTTTGTACTCACGAGTATAAAACTGGGTCGGGAAACTCAGGATAAAGTAAACAATAAAGCATTCACAATCTAGTTAGTAATTTATATATATATACATATTTAAAGATTAAGCGCTTTAATATTTATTCTTTTATTATATTATAATTAAAATCTAAAAATAATTTCAAAATAATGCTATTACGTATGAATCAGTTTCTTAATGACAGAGGTGTGCTTTAAATTCTTGTAGGTGTACAAACATTGTAGAGAACGTGAATCCATTTTGCATACTCATTTTAGAGTTTTTTTTTATTGTGACTCGTGGAACCCCGGGGTTCCACTGATCTAGACTGTTTGAAATTAACCGGCGAACGATCTTGCAACAATGATGCGTCGAATGAGATGAACAGACTGAGAAACCTGTCTTGCGATAACTAAAAAATAAAAAAATAAATTTAAAGTAAAAAAAACTTTTTTAAAAACAAGCTTTTATTTAAATACGCGTTAAGAGGAATAAAATGAACTTTTCTTATAAAACTTTTTTTATTATCAACTTATTACGTCATTACACAATTTATATCATATAAAAGCTTGTCGCAAGATTTAAGTACTAGTATTTACTTAGTCTCAAAATTTAAAAAATTAAAATCAATCACAGGTCAAGTTATTTATTTTACTTGTTTATCTACACAGGTAAATCTCGTACCAAGCTTTTATATCACATAAATTGTGTAATGACGTTATAAGTTGATAGTAAAAAAAGTTTTAAAGGAATATTTTATTCTTTTTAGCGCATTTAAATAAAAGCTTGTTTTTAAAAAGGCTTTTTTTTTACTTCTAATTTATTTAAGTCAATCTACTAATTAATTACATTTTCACTCATGGGAAAAATGATTTTTCTTGTTTTACTAAGCTAAGGGGAGTTTTTTTTTTTAAAAAAATCAGTTAACAAAAATTGCACGTGTTAGGAAATAGTGTTTGATAATTTTCATTGGGGCCTATGGATCGAGGACAGAGCGTGAAGCCTATTTCATTTTAGGTAAAGACTTTTATAAAACATAATTGGATGACAAATATCGAAAACTATTTAAAGGGATTCTCTTTTGAAGAAACAACAAAATTTCTAAGATAGATGCCAAATTCAGATAAAAATTTTTTGAATACTTCTTTACAAGTTAAAAAGATAAAAAGGTGTCTCCCAGTTATTTTAAAAATTAGCATGATCTAGCCTTCCACTCAATCAATTTTTTGAATTTTTCAAGAAATATAATCTAAAATTATTCGACTGATTCAAAGTTTTAGTATTTTCAATAAAAATCTCATTTTAATTCATAAAAATATTCGAGTTTTTTAGTGAAAACCTTTTTTTACATCTAACTGTAACTTTACATAAAATGCTTGTAGAAAATCGCTTTACATCTAACTACGTTTGTGACGCTTTACAAAAAAAAAAAAAAAAAAAAAAAAAAAAATGTGGATTGTGAGAGAGAGAGAGACTGAGAGTTATTTAAACTATTCGTTTTCGTACAAGGATATTTCAGACTACTAATTTTTTTCTCTTCTTTTCTTATAGGTTAAGCGTACATCGTCACCACAATATACAATTCTAAGGAGTGTATTTGATGCTTTTTTATCCCCTTCCTTTAGATTATTCCAAAATTTTTATTTTCTACGAAAACCTTTTTCAAGCTATGATGTGGCCATGATGGCTGGTCATAAAGGTTACGGACTCGTGGTCGGCGTGTCATGATTTCGAGCGTAGTACCGCTGAAGACCCACCGGGCAGAGGAAGCCGAGGCTCAAGCGTCCTCCCGTTGGTGTGGTGTAGAAATTCTGAAAGGAGAGGTTGACAACTCAGGAGTCGCCCTCTTTCCTTGGCCATGGTTCAAAATGACGAGTGCCGTCGCCAATAGCCCTTGTGCAGTACGACGTTAATAAAATTTCACTCATTTTTCACAATAGGGTTCACGTGATTCAAGTCGCACTGCCAACATAAGGCGCAGATGTACGGTCCTTGCTAGCTCGAAGGAATCTCTGATGGAAATTCCAAAGTAAATGCTCGTTAAGACAAGAGTGGTGTCTACTGTGACACATTTGGATTAAACTCCATTTGAGGTTGCTATTAAAATTAATAATTACCGGTAGGGCCATTTTGAACTTAATAGTCTGTTGGGATTAAAATCCATTTCCACTTTAGATGCTTTAAATTTAAAAAAAAGATACTTTAATAAAAGAGGATAAATAAGTTTCGAGTGGAAAAAAAGACACGTGCTTGTTCCACCGAATGAACTGAACGCGGGACAGAAAAACACATGTCTCGCATTTCTGGAAGATGTGCCCCATTATAACTCATGTATCGCCTTACACAACCCCGTGTTATTAAAATTTTAAAGTATTCCGTAAGTAATTTTTTATTTTAACACGTAAATTCATTTAGCATTACGGTCACGGAGAAAAGATTTGGAAACAAATATTTACTAGAAAAACTAAGAAAAAAAATGAGAAGTAGGATAAAAAAGGCTGCTCTCTCTACTGGATAGCGAAGCTAGATTGTAATAGTTATGCACGAGCCATTTTTTTTATCAGAAAAATTATTTTGAGTTCGGGTCCTATTCTTTAACATTACTTGAAGGTAGCCTTAAGGTTAAACACTGTTATTTTCCCTGTAGGAGACGGGTCATAGGAGTTGCCCGTGCGTATAAAAATCCTTTTTCAAATAACATTTCCATTCAAGATGTGTGTTAAAATTAAAATAAGAGCTTCCAAAAATTTAAAATTGGTAAGGTAATCATTTATTAATTTCCCACTCTGTGAAGCTATACAGGGATTGGTGACGGTGGACATCTAAATTTTGAGCCACACGGTCAAGTGAGGAGGTCAACACCCGAGCTGACAACTCGCCTCTGTACTGTTATTCCATATTAACGTGAGGGCTTTTAATATCAACAGATTTAACCCGCATTAAACAATTGAAAGGATGCAGGTGGCACCGACAGAAACAACGCCCCTCGTGTGTTTGCGACCGCTTCATCCAATGGAATGATGGATCATAAATGGAAAAAAGGGCCGAAAACAGAATAAATTACTTTTTAAAAAAAACAAACTGTGTTCATCCGTGGTTCGCTTATATTAGGTCTGTCACAATGACTGACTGTTTATTAACATTGCATATAAGCAACACGAGGGCTACTGGCGACGGACCTCGTCATTTTCGATCTCGATCAAGTGACGAGGGGGACACCTGAGCTGGTATCCCATTCTTCTAACTTCAACACCTTTGCCAACGTGACGATTTTCTGCATTGATTGGATGATGACATGAAATCAGCCCTATCTACGGATTGCCTTCTGTGGCAATAGGGCTCATGACACGCATAAGATTGACTCACTAGGCTACTACGGCCACATAGGAAGCAGTAAAGGGAACCTTGAAATGTAGTTCAATTAACAAAATAGATGTCGAAGATGTAATTGGTGACGATCGACTAAAATTATTTTTTTTCAGGAATAAAAAATGGGAATTAAAATTGAAAAATGGAAAATAAATCCCCCTCCCCTACACTCTTTGGATGCATTCAGGATGAAAACGCTCCGTGGGGAATAAATCAACAAGTGATTCTTGATCACAGCCTGATCAGGAATGTAAGAAATTATGTAAGAAAATCTTAAAGTAAAAAAAAGGAATAGAAAATGCCTAATAAAAATTTGTTTAGGCGAATTTACTTTCTCCCAGTATTTTTTTTCATATATTCTAACCATACAAGGACGTTATAAGAACTTCCAAAAAATCAATATACGGTAATATTTAAGTACTGTACCGCTTAAGGAACACTGAGAAGAAAATATCGATATTTTCCTTTTTAAACATTTTTTTCCCCGTTTTATTTATGACTTTCATCCTCTGTATTGCACATTATACCAAACATCCTGGTTACGGTCAGAACGACCATCACAAGTGACCCCCCCCCCTCACCCTAGTATATATGAAATAGGTTTGGAATTCCAATTATTTAATTTTGAACGCGTCTCGGAAAGAGATTCGGCTTCGTGTAGGTTTTTTTTTTACAAAGCTGGTCCATGTGAGGGTGACCTTGATAAAGAGAAGAGGAGAAAAGGCGACCTTTTCATATAAACCTTATCGATCCGAAGGTTGTTGGCACGCTTTCTGCCTTCCAGAACAAAAACCCAAATACCAAGTGTTGGATCTCATTCCATTTCTATGAAAATGCTGTGAGAAGGTGTATTTTTAACAGGATGCATTTATTTAGCTCTGTAACTTTATCTTTTCGACTTTTTATAAACACAACATTGATATAAAATATTCCCGCTTTAGGGAAATTTCTCTGTAATGAAAATTGAATAAAATATTAAGGCATAGGCTTCTTAAGTATTTCGCGCAGGAGACATTTGGAGAATCTCCAAAATATTCATCCGATATAATGAGCAACCTGATTTTTTTTTGTACTCATCTATTTATTGTGCTGGGATTCCTCAATTCAGGAAGCAAACATGCGCACTGTTTCTTAAACATTTTTAAGAGCTCTGTGTGTTTTTAAATGAAAGCGAACATTTCGAGAATGTGCAGGTGAATGTAACGGATTTTCCCGATAACAAGCATAAGCAAACTACAAAACTTTCTTGGTTACTTAATTTTACAACGTTCATGTTAGTAGCAATAGAGTCAGACTTATTAATCATCCATATCAGTGGTCCCCAACACTCCCGGGCCATCCAAGGAGCATTGAATTATCCCTATTTTATTTACTGTGGTGTATTTCCCTCGGGTTTGTGCGACTTTCCATGTTAAATAACTTTATATTCATTTTTGGGTGTAACTGTATTTTATTCTGAAGGCTTGTTTATATAAATACAATTAAATTAAAATTAATCAACCAAAACAATCTCAAATTTTAACAATCAATGCCCCCTCAATGGCCCACTGTAAAATTATCAAAAATTGGCCGGTCAAAAGGGAAGCACTGATCTGTACATTCTTTAAAATAATTGCCTCCCATGTGTTCTCAACCAGTTAACTGTGGCGTTTGAGAGCACTCAACTGTGTGTCACGGAAATCGAGCGATGACGAGTCAATCACAGAGTAAGTGTCGCTGTTTAATATTGGGTCAAAACACACGATGAGTTTATTTTATAAAACTGTCAATTTTATACTACTAATACTTATTTATTTGATTCTTTGGTATATATATATATATATATATATATATAATATATATATATATATATATATATATATATATACGGGACTATGTATAAAAAAGTTAACTCGGTCGTGGGTTCATGAGGCCGACGGTCCTTCTCTCTTCGAACGTGTTTTAGAATGAATGAATTTCAGAGATCGTCAACATTCCCGCCCTGAGAGACTGGTTTACTTCCGTCTTTACTCCCACACTATTTTCTGTCTTGACAGGAAGGAAGTTCTCAAGTTGGTATGTAGCGACCGCTGGTGAAGTTTGGGACTCCGAAAGAACAAACATTGTCATAAAAACAAGTAATATAAGAAAAAAAATTAATTCAATTCCTACTTAGATCAACAAAGAAAAAAAATTGTTTAGTTACTTTGTATTACATAGTTACAATTAATATAAATATGTATATACATATGGCAGAATCATTATTATGACAAAATAAAAATGATTTTACAATTTTCCATTTTCCTTTCTATACATGGTAGGTACACTATTATTTTTGTTTCAGAAATATTTATCTATTAATTAAATTTAATTATTCCAATAAAATAATATAGTAAAAAGAAATCACATTCTCAGAAATTAGCTATCCTTGTGTGGGATTTTGAACCCACAACCTTTGGATAAGAAGTTTAATGTGCTATCAGGGACACAACTACAGTGATTTTCCTTTACATATGGTGACTTGCCACTTGTTTGTTACTATTATTCATTAATTAAATAGAACTAAGACATTAATAGACATTGTATTATCCCAGGTGGATTCGAACACGACCTTCGGATTAGAAGACAAACGTATTATTATTCATTGAAAGCAGGACACAATGAGCGAGATTTCCTTCTATACATGCTGTTGACTATATTATATTTATGCGGCTATTTTCATCTTTAATTTAATTAATGAATTAACATGGAAAAACTGTATTAATATCAAGTGTCATTCACTCATTATTTTGTACCTATTTGAACTCGGAATGGAGAAGAGAAAGTACTTATTAACGATTGTGTACTTGAACAAGATATATATATATATATATATATATAAATATAGGGAAGACAGTAGCCAATAGGAATTAAATAATCAATTTTATATAGTTCAACTACCCTACTATCAATCAAGGTTATAAACCGAGGTAGCAATCGAATTAACGTCGTCTAAAGCGAAGACAAATACCAAACACTGTTCTGAATGTGATCCGTTAGAAAACTCACAGATTCTCCTAACAACTATATTCCTTACAACCCTTCTTCATTTCATCAAGGCTTCCGAAAGTCACTTCGTTAATATCTAATAACAGCGTGACTGTAACACTCACTTTGCTAGGGTTTGAATAGCATTCTCAAATAAGCATACAATCAAGTTCTCCCTGCGGAAGGTAGTTTTAAACTTAATCAAAGCGATATTTCCCCAAGAGGGTTAGTGAAAAGGCGCGAATTGGACCTGTCACAGCAGGTCCTATAGGGTTGATCCCAGTCCTCTTACCAGAAAACATCTTTGCTTTTCCCATCCCAATAAAATAACTATTCTCTAGGCAGCACGACCTTGGACCATTGCTCAAATGTCAGCATATGGTTCGAACATCAACTGGTATTTATACCTACTATTAAAGGCACCCTGGGCCAGCAGCTATCACGGCTCAGTCTGGTCGGCGTCGTGCACTTGTCCCAAGATTGACCATACCTGAAGGAACCCTACTACAAATCAACTTTTCGACTTAAGCCTTTGGCCCTTTTAAGCCAATATCTAAATAACATTGTCATTGCTCACAAATGAATTCGTTACGCGCTGTTTCATCCAGTACATAGAGGGACGCATGAGTTTATCTTAAGCTTTTCATATTTTTTATTTATTTCTTTTATTCCGGTCTGGCCACAAAATACTCAAAGCATCTTAAAATTCGAGAACATGTTTTTTTTTTTAAAGTTACCATTTAAATTGCCAATCTTGGGAGTATTTTTTACGCATGACAAGTTGTCATGACACAAAATCCTGCAACTTCTCCACGTCGAGTAGACTCGTTAATCGCAGTTTACAAATATTTCAGTTGTATATTGATTAATTTTGATCCAACGCCACCTTTTGCATGAACAAAGACTGCAATACCCCATCAATGAAAATACATTCGTTTCTACTGATGAGAGTCGTTCTATCGGAGCAGCGAATCTAAATGCCAATTGATAAGGCAAGGAGGTAGGAACACGGTCTCATCCCACTAACATTGGGAAAGATACCGCGGAGTTTGTCTTGAAGTACTTGTGTATGTGTGTGTTGCACAGACGAAAGGAGCTCCATAATATCGACAGCGGTTCACTTATCGGAGAACATTGCTGTCACGTGCAGAGCTACTGTTTGTCCAGACTTTTATTTTTGTGGACGATGATGCACTTCTGCACAGGACTGTTGCTCTGAGCTTAGAAAATGAGGATATTCGGCACGGTTAATAACTTGCTGCCCTGATCCCATCGGAATTAATGGAGCGAGAGGTTTGGAAGACGCGCCTGAAAGCAATATCGGGACCTTATCATCCTTCTTCTGGCCAGACAATGTTTTTACCAATCATTCTGTCAATAAAAGTATTTTCATGATTTCACACCTATGAGCAGTTGCTTTTTAAATACTATGTTCGTCAATTTTTGAAAAGAGACAGCTCTGTGTAAATTCACATCACCAGTAGATTTTTCTTTAAATACGGTACAACGAAAAGCTGTTGTTATATTACTAGTGTATGTATATATATATATATCATGATATTATTAATAATGATTATTACATTTAATTATGATGACGACCAGGTTGCAAACACCAACTCATGATACCTTTTGCCAGCTGAACTGTATAGTGGTTAGATACACCAATTGCATGTAGGGACTGGTTCTAATCTGAAGATATGATATTTGTGTTAGTAATCCTTCCTTCTTTCCTTTGTCTTGTAAGCCCCCCTGTTATACATTGTGTGGTGCACGGGGTCTATAAATGTTCTAAAAAAATATTACTTTTTAACCTGATTACTTAAACCTTGTTATGATTAGTAATAATCCAGTTAAAACTAATTACTTGGATGTAATTAGTTTTAACTGGAGGATTATAAATCACACAGTCGGATTATAAAGGATTAAATTTTTTTCTAAGGATATTAAATCACATAGTATAATTTATGATAAAAGAGATAATTTTATTTTTAACATTCTTAAAGTGCCATACTAAAATTCGTTTTTATCCATTTTTATATACAAAATTTTTTTTCACTATATTTATCGCAATAATGTATTATAAAGTAAGCGATAAATCTAATATATATTTAATTTTAATAACTTTATTAACCATTGTATTGAACATGGATATCCTGCTAATTTTCTTTACAACTATATTTTTATTAGTTCTCAATGAAGTGTCAATATGGAATAATAGTCTTTTTAAAATTAGTTATACAGTCAATCGAAAGATGGCGCCACATGTTTAATAAATTAATAATTCTATATTTTAATTAAAATCATTGCGTAAATTGGTGATTATCTTTTTATTTTCTATAAATTTTTATAAATGTATATATATATATATATATATATATAGTAACATAAAATGAAAGAAATACATGGCATAATAAAATTGATAATACTAAATAATATCACTAACAAAGCTAGAAGATTCAAACCAGATTTAAAGAAACACACTTTAAAAATAATGGAAGAGTCTATTATAGAAGAATTAACTAAGCGTGTATGTATAACATGGAACAGAATTAGAACTTTAAAATGTAAGAAGCCAATAGAGTCAATAGACTAAAATGAAGACCTGTTATGATTTCTAAAGCTGTTGCTGAATTAGGACCAGCAAAATTAGGGTTAAATATATTTTATGGATCCTACCTTCCCCTGTTCAGCAGAAATTTTATACATAACAGAAAAACATACCAATATTGAAAAGTTAGGCCTAAAACCAACCACGTGTAATTTGCAACCAAAAGAAAAATAAAATAAAAATAATAGAAAATATGAAAGGAAATGAATCCTAACAAAATACAACTAAAAATAATTTTGAAAAGGAATAATGAAGCAAAAACTTACGTGAAAAAATGCAAATAACCGGAGAGCGGGAAAAACTGTACGTACGAGAACAATACGCTAAATGATCTTTAAAAATGACGTGTTAAGTTGATAAAGCCAGATGCAAAAATTAGTGGTGCCACCTGGATAGTTTTTTTGTAATTAAACAAAGCAAACTAAAACAAATTGAAAGTAATAAAAAACAGAAAGAGAAAAAAACAAAGATTAATACTTAAACTTTGAAAAGGAGAATTAGAGAGATAATTTAGACATATATTTAAAAATGAAGTTACTTGGATAGTTGTATTCCAAGCAATTATTGCGGAATAGCTTAAAATTATTTTGCTTAACATCATTATCTGTGACTAAATCGTTATTTCTTTTTATAAAATTTAAGATGATATTTCTAAAAATAGATAGAGAGAGAGATGTAGGTTACTTTCCCCAAAAGGCATTTTAATAATGTTAAAATCAAAAGAGTCTCTTTTATCAAAAATATTACTAATTAGTATATTATTCTTAACAATTAATTGTAGGTCTAAAAAGTTTGCAGAGTCATTATTATAATTGGTTTTTAATAATTTCAGATATAGGGGATAATATTTAAAACTAGGAACAAAATTTACTATATTACTAAAGATGATTAAGTCATCTATGTATCTAAAAAAGTAGCAAGAATCTATACTAATGTTATCATATTCATAAAAGTGCAGATAAATATTGGCTAAACAGTTACTCGCAGGTCCTCCTTGTGGAAGACCTTTAATTTGCTGATAATAAGAGTTATTGTGAAAAATATAATTTTCATATAGTACTAGATGAATAATTGAAAGATATTTATCATACTTAATTATTTTATTCAAAGAATATTTGTTATAGGCTATTTTGAGAATTTTAACCATATCCCCAATATCTATGGAATTAAATAAATCTTCAAAGTCATAGGTGTGAATAGAAGTAATTTTTTTTATCTTGCATGTACTTAATGATATCCAAGCTATTCTTAACTATAATCGAATTATCAATACTGTCTAATGTGGATTGAATAACCTTTTGTAGCTTTCTACCCGGAAGTGTAATATAAGTTTTAAAGCCGTTTGTTATAGTCCTAAATTTAATAGGATTTTTATGAAATTTTGGAGTTAAGAAAATATGAGGGAATTTAATATCTGAAATGCGTAAATCTAATTTTTTATAAAAAGCAGAAATTCGATTAAAAATTTCTCTATTGCTAGAATTAGATTTTTTAAAAGCATTATTATTATGAAAATGTCTATTAAGCATATCAGCATACAACCATTTGCAAATAATTGCATAATTACCCGGAACTTTATCAACATAAACAATAATGAAATTCTTTTGTAGTTCTACAATATGATGCTTAAGATTTTTGTAAATTAATCCACAATCAGTTTTATAGTTATTTTTCATTAACTCTTTTAAAACATTGCATTTAAATTCATTAAAAGCTTCAATAGGAAAAGTGTATTTAATTGCTAATTTAGTAATGAAGTTACAAATATCTTTAGAGATTTGTTTTTTTATGGCATTATTATTATTGGAGATCATTAATCTATAACTAGTACCTTTTGACATAATTTCCCTAAGAGTATTATCTTCAACAATATTTAAATTGCCAGTTACAACATGTTTGTGATGCTCGTTTATAAATTCAGGATAATCCTTACAATTACAAAGAAAGGTATTATTTTGCAAATCATTAATCTTATTGTAGTTAAAAATTGAGCTACCAATTTTTTTATTATATTTAAAAGCCTTTTTAATGCAAACATTATTGATAGGTAAGCAATGTGCACATATTTATTAAATGTTTTTGAAAAATTAATGTTATTATAGGATTTATTCATGAATAAAATTGTACAATACTCAGTAGTACTATTTACCAGATCTTTATCTTTTATATTGAATTTATGAATGAGAAAATTAATAATATCTTTAATAATATGTAAGGCATGGCAATCTTGAAAATTATGCTTATCAAGGATAACTTTAGTATACTTGATTTCTTTTTTGTTCAAACCAAACAGGAAATATTTAATATGTTTAATGTTAAAAGACTTTTCAAAGTTAATACATAAATCATTAATATATATATATATATATATATATATAGTAAAATTAGTAAAATAACATCAAGTCTATATATATATATATAGAGAGAGAGAGAGAGAGACTTGATGTTATTTTATCATATTTTACTAATTTTATCCAGTACTGCTGTACTTCTTTCTATCGCACGGGAAACATGTTTTGATGCTGTACACACGTAGTAAGTTTTTTCCTTATCGATTTTAATACCTACTAGTTTTTAATAGTAGGCTATAGTTTTATCGTTTTATATGAATAGATTGTGTTATTATTTGTAATAGTTAAATTTATCTTGATATTCCTTATTTTCTCTACGGCCCAGAGTATTTGCAAATACAGGTGAAAGTTGACTGGCCGCAAAACTTTGTTAAAATCTGCAATCTTGGTTCCTAAGGCTAGGAGTTTGTTATAGTTCTACTGTGGCTAATATACTTCTTACTATCTTCACTTGTTATCTTAGGTTTTATAACTATTTTGTATATATTTATGAATTTATATATATATATATATATATATATATACAGGGTGTTTCATAAATGATGGGATTAACTTTAAGGGATGATAGTACACATCAAGACGAGTAATAGTAAATAGGAAACCAAATGTCTCAAACATCTTCCGAAGGAGAAAGGCGCCATCAAAGTTTAGGGTTCTAAATTTCAAATGATGATAAAAAACGGAAAAATGGATCGATTCATTTGCGGTTTTCACTAAAATCATTCTTTAAATTAGTATTTTCTTAAAAAAAAGTTTTAAAGACAAAGTTAAAAAATGCCGTTAGAGGGCGCTCTAGACTTTGGAGTACCGAACAACTACCTTTTACCAGTATTTTTTTTATTTTGTTAAATGTTTACAAAAGCTTAGATTTTAACTTGAATCTTGAGCGCAAAATTGAAACCATCGGGAGCGGTTAAGTGGCGCAAATGTAACCGCGTTCAGGGGGGGGGGGGAATTGAAATGCTCGTATGTAATGATCAAAATAAAAAACGATAAAGCAAACTTTAAGAGGCGATAGTACAACATAAAAACAATCAACTTTGATTAGAAAATGCATGATTTGAATTCAAACGCAAACGTGTTAGAGCATCTTCAAATTTTATCCATGCAAGCGTTATAGCTGCAAGTTTCTGGAAGAAGAACATGAAATTGTGATATGGGGAAGAAGAAGAACGCATATGCAAATTGTTATTAAGATAAAAGCCACTGACCCGAGTGTGCAAGTGTAAATCACGGTACAAATGTAACGAAAGATGTTGCCCTTCACTAATCAAGAAAAGGCTGATATACACTTCATCTACGGAACTGCAAATGGGAATAGTGCAGAGGCGCGACGATTGTACGGAAAAAAGTTTCCCAACAGGTGATTGCCCAATGATAAAACATTTGTGCGTTTGCACAGACAGTTGTGTGAGACAGGATCCTTTTTTGGTGCACGTTCAAATGCAGGCCGTGCGAAGCCTAACAGTATGGTAGCTGTGGAAGAAAAAATTCTGGATATGGTGGCTGATCATCCAAATACAAGCACGCGAGCAGTGGCTAGTCAAATTGAAGTATCACCCTCCACGACATGGCGAGTACTAAAGGATGAAAGTATGCATCCTTTTCATGTCCAACGAGTCCAGGAACTGACTCAAAGGGATTTTCCTCGTCGAATGGATTTTGCTCGCTGGTATCTGCAGAAGAACACCCTAAATCCCGATTTTGGTGCAACTGTGCTTTTTACAGATGAATGTACATTTACACGGGACGGTACATTTAACACCCACAATGGGCAGATGTAAATCCACATGCGTCTTCTACACATGCATATCAGCGATGATTTTCCATAAATGTTTGAGCAGGAATAATTGGTGACCATCTACTTGGACCTTATCTTCTGCCAGAACGCCTGGATGGAAAAAAATCTCTTACCTTTCTGCAACAGGTGCTGCCGGAAAGATGACAGATGTTCCCCTTCGTATCCGGCGAGTAATGTGGTTCCAGCAGGATGGAGCACCAGCTCATTTTGCGCCGGAGGTGCGAAATTATCTAAACGCAACCTTTCCAAATCAATGGATTGGGCGATGTGGTCCTGTCCCTTGGCCAGCGTGATCGCCCGATCTTTCATGCCTGGATTTCTTTTTGTGGGGACACCTGAAGAGTCTTATGTATGAGACTCCTATCGAGTCTGCAGAAGAACTCGTCGCCAGACTTTCGGCAGCTGCAGGAGAGGTGCGCGATATTCCTGGCGTGTTTCAGAGGGTTCGTGAATCCCTTCTTCGCCGTTGTATCGCATGCATCGCCTCTAATGGTCAGTGTTTCGAACAGCTATTGTAATCATTTCTAATTAAACTTTTTTTTATAACGTAAATGTTCTTTGTTTCCTTTTTTATCTCTTAAAACGAAATCTGTTTCAGCGCCCTCTATCACCTTCGGGTTAAAATTACGAGTATGATTTCTTTGATGAATGTTGCTTGTTTTGGTGTTGTACTATCGCCTCTTAAAGTTTGCTTTATCGTTTTTTATTTTGATCATTACATACGAGCATTTCAATCCCCCCCCCCCTGAACGCGGTTACATTTGCGCCACTTAACCGCTCCCGATGGTTTCAATTTTGCGCTCAAAATTCAAGCTAAAATCTAAGCTTTTGTAAACATTTAACAAAATAAAAAAAATACTGGTAAAAGGTAGTTGTTCGGTACTCCAAAGTCTAGAGCGCCCTCTAACGGCATTTTTTAACTTTGTTTTTAAAACTTCTTTTTTAAGAAAATACTAATTTAAAGAATGATTTTAGTGAAAACCGCAAATGAATCGATCCATTTTTCAGTTTTTTTATCATCATTTGAAATTTAGGACCCTAAACACTTTGATGGCGCCTTTTTCCTTCGGAAGACATTTGGGACACTTGGTTTCCTATTTACTATTACTCGTCTTGATGTGTACTATCACCCCTTAAAGTTACTCCCATCATTTATGAAACACCCTGTATATATATATATATATATATATATATATATACACGAAAGTCATCTAAAAATTAAGACTGTTTAGTTATACAAAATGAAAACGTATTATCCATAGGGAAAACGCAATTCTCAGAAGCTCTCCACACTTCAACCTAACGCTTGAGTTAATTCTTGGATTCTTTATAAAACGTAAACTAAAATGACAAATCAATTGATAGCTGACTTAAATTAATTAACTTTTAATTTTAGATCTTTGTTTATAATGTAAGAGAAACTTATTTTAAAACTGATACGTGCAACCTAACTTTACAGAAGGTTTTGCATCGAAATCAGCCTACTGAAGTCTGATGTATTGAATATATTCACAGCATTAAAAATAGGTTTTGGAAAAAGTTTTTAGATGAACAATAATGAATAGGAGTGGTTAGAATTAAAACTGACCAATTATGGAAACAGAACAAATCAGTTATAGCTTTCAAGGGTGGAGTTACTTTTAGAAAGAGTGCTTCCAATCGAGAAAAAAGCCGCCCATCCGGTATAGTGGTCAGTGAAGTTGACTGCGGTGCCGTAGGGACTGGGTTCGAATCCCGGAGAAGGCATGGTTGTTTGTGTTGTAATCCTTTCTTCTGTCTGTGTTGTATACCCCCGTGTTATACATTGCGTGGTGCACGGGGTTAATAAATGTAAAAAAAAAATATCGAGAAAAAAACATTAACTAGAAATTTCCCTTCGATATAGCAATACTTTTAAAGTGAAGCTAATTGTCGGTGAAAGTAGGCGGGGATTGAAACGCAAGAAAAACTGAAAAGCGATGAGCTGACTAATTAGCTGAAACTAAGTAATCCAATTATGCGTGATTTTACTATGAAGAGTGAGTGAATATATTAACGTAGCACTGTTCAGCTACACGAGGGCTTTTGGCGACCGTAATTTTGAACCATGGTCAAGTGACGAGGACGACACCTGAACTGGCACCCCTTCTCCAAACAACCACACCAACGTTTGAGCTCTCGACAGAATTTACGTGCATCGTCCCCCTACACGGCGGGTCTTCAGTGGTACTGGACCGAACTCATGACACGCCAGCCATAATCCAATACCGTGACCACCTGGCTACCGCGGCCTTTATTATGAAGAAGAAATGATTTAAAATTAAAGAGGAGAAAATTTAATTCTTTGCAGTATTATACAAAAAACATTCCAAATCTTGTTTTTGTTTTTCAAATACATCCAAATAAAAAATTGGTAAATTCTCGAAATTTTTTAAAAAACAAACTTTTAAAAATATTTCAGGTTTTTGATATGCAAAGTGGATAGGAGAATGGAATGTCTTTTAACTCAGTTCGACTTGATGGATGCGTTTCACTTTTCTTCCATAGTCCATTCCACTCTCGTCGAAAGCATTTCCGAAGAATGATACACACAGAAAAGGGGGGGGGGGATGGCAATGTCTCGCACGAACGGCTTCTGGAAAAATGAGAGCGATCGTTAGTTCGCCGTTGCCAGGGGAACAGCATTTGCGTGCGAACCGCGCCCCACCAACACCTCCTACTAGAATTCTCTTTGACTCCCCCCCCCCCCTTAACACACACGTCTTTACTAACCTGTGGTGCTTCCCAATTGTTATAAATGGTTAAATTCTCAGGAAAAAGTTTGGAAAGATATTATAATTTTTTTTTTATCTTTGAAAATTTAAGTCTTTGTTTTAGGTAAAAAGTACACAAACATTTTGTTCATCGCAATACTAAGCAGACAAAGTCCGTAAAAGTTTCGAGAAGCTCACAAAACTAAAAAAAAGGATTTTAAGGGGTCTGCAATATGAATAAAAGGTAATAAAAATTATTACCAATAAAATAATTTAAAATCAAAACAAGCTAATGTCATAGAAAAATCTGGAAATTCCCCGTGAAACGTATTCGTATTTCCAAAACCTTTAATCAACAGCGAAAACAATTCTATTCGTAGAAAATTATAGAGAGACTGAACAATTCTGCTTTATTTAGTCGAACTATTTGTAAAAATTCAGATACTGAGATTCAGAGTTTATAGTGAAAAAAAGAAGGTATTATAGGGGTGTACTGATTTGTTGTGCTATTGAACGCACAGACGGACTAAGGTAGATGGAGGCCCCTGGCTGTAGAAGGTTTGAGGGGAAAAACTGAGAAATAGTGAAAAGATTCGCTGTTCTTAAATTCTAAAAATAAAATGCATTGCTAATAATAAAATTCAACGGCTAAAGAGAAAATCTTAACAGTATTTAAAAACCTTACTAAAGAGCTTACAGTTTTGCTATACAACACTTCTTATTTTCTCTTTGGCAAATTAATCAATTATTTTTGCCGTATCTTCCTTGTCCAAAACATCTTGTTCTGTCTATAATATGGCCACGTTGTTCACAATTTGTCTTTGCTACCATAATACAATCATGGACAAAAAAAATTAGCGCACCAAGACATAATTGCAGGATCGTAACGAAACTTGGCATGAAGTTACATGTCGGGAAGATACGCAAATGATTAGAAATACAGCATGATTGCACATTACGTATAGCCTGTAGAGGTCGCTTAACGTCGTTCTCCGTGGAGTATAAAACCGGTAACCAAAGCTTGTTTGAGTGTGCTGAATTGCTTACAAAGGAAGAACCTGAGGTGGACATGCCATTACGCTGTTTTCGAAGACAATATGAGCAGTTGTCGCACTTTGAGAGAGGGAGAATCATTGACATGATGAAAGGTGGGTGGTCAGCTAGGCGAGTAGCTCGTCAATTAGGTCGCTCTAAATGTGTTGTGAGGTTAGTGTTGGGACCAGTGGATCCGAGAGACGTCATTTACACGAAGACCAGACTCAGGATGCCCTTGACAGACCAGTCGTCGAGAAGACCGAAACATCGTAAGAAATCCACGTGTACAGTCACCTGCCTCATCTGCTGCCATCCAGGCACAGGTAGCACCTACACTAGGGCCCCTTTGTCTTTTCGAACCATATGACGGCACCTGGAAGAAGGAAATTTGGGATCGCAGCGTTCATTACGTGTGCTGCCCTTGACACCCACCCATAAACGCCTCCGTTTGAAGTGGTGCCGTGTACGAGGAAACTGGACTGCCGCGGCATGGAACCAGGTCGTCTTTAGCGACGAATCCAGATTCAATCTCAGCAGTGATGACAATCGTGTTCGTGTGTGGAGACCCCGTGGTGAATGCCTCAATCCTGCCTTTATTTTACAGTGACACACTGCCCCCACAGCTAGAGTGATGGTATGGGGTGCCATTGCCTACAATACACGGTCACCCCATTATTGATCCGTGGCATGATGACAGCTCAGAGGTATGTCCATGACATCCTGCAACCACGTGTGTTGCCACTCATGCAACGGCTCCCAGGAGCCATTTTTCAACAAGACAATGCTCGGCCTCACACGGCAAAGGGGTCACAAGACTTTCTCCGCACTGTTAGTAACCTTGCTTGGCCTTCCCGATCCCCAGATTTGTCTCCAATCGAGCATATCTGGGATCGTTTGGGACAACGAGTTGGGCATTCCACGAATATGAACGAACTAGAGGCAAGGTTACAGCAAATATGGAAAGAAATGTCTCAAGACATTATACAGAACGTGTATGCCTCAATGCCTGATCGTATCACATCGTGCATTCGCCCTAGAGGGGATTCAACTGGTTATTAAATCCTCCGTTCTTTTGCCTTTTCTCTGAAATAACTAATCCTTTTTCTTTGATATTCTAATCATTTACTTATATCAAAGTTGTCATCACGCATGTAAAATTTCGTTTCATTTTGACGACTCCTTCTTGGTGCGCTAGCTTTTTTGTCCAGAGTGCACTTCTTAAATAATTTTTAACTCGTTTTAAGACTAAAAAAGATCTCTCACCTGATGCATTTGGTATCGGTATTGTTAAAAATATTTTCAAAATATCTCTACGTTAGGATTTCTCTAGTAACTCAATAAATTTCTAGTGGTATATTCATTGTATCTTCTTCTCTAAAAAGTAGCAAAAACTGATCCACTTCATATCGTCAAAATTGAAGGATTCAATGTCGTTCTTTGTAAGTTTCCTTTAGTGTTTCTGTAGTTTTTTTTCTTAATTTCAGGTAATAATCACTCGTCGAAAAATACAGTAAAGTGTTCCATAACAGTAAGTCATTAGGAAAGTTATATATTTTTCATCAGTTTCAAAAGGGAAGTAGCCCCTAGTATTCCAGTTAGTCCAGAATGATTTTAAAAAGAATCCCTTATCAACAGCTCACTGAGTTTTAACGAGGTAGTATAAGAGAGCTTAAAAAAAAGGATGGATTTTATTTCCCCAATATTTCAGAAAGACTTGTTAAGAATGTATCCGCTTTGCATGGTTTTTGGCTGAAGTGGTCCCGAGAAGGCACTTCCCCAAGAAAACTATAGTCCAACCACGCACGAATCACCACTGACAAAGAAGACCGCCCTATTCACTACATGTCTGGGGAACACTGTAGTGTACCTACAGCAGAAATTACAGGTTTTTTTCGTGTCAGAGTGACACAGTTAACTGTAACAAATCAATCTTTTGAAAAGTAGCTCCCACTTAGAATTCCTGTAGAGTTCATACCATGAGCTCCAAATCACTGACATCTTCGACTTCAGTGATGTCACGCTAGAGATCTTTGGAGAGCGGGATGGTGATGTTTTGTGTTCTCAAATCAAAGCTGTTTCTATCTTGGTGCCAATGATGGCTATGTATTGATTAGAAAAAGGCCAAGTCAGCGCCTGTAAACAACCTTTCTGCGGCCTTCACACACTGAGCATGCACCTAGGGTTATGGTCTGGCGCGAGCAATTCTTTGATTGCAGGAGCACTCTCAAGGTTAATTCACACGCCCTGATTGCAAACTTGTACGTCAGTCTAGTGATTCAAATTTTAAGCACTACTATTTGAAAAACATCATTCAAGGATGTTTTCCAACAAAATAACGTGCTCCCTCATATCCTGTTTTAACCCAATATGCTCTATAGAGTATCAACGTGTTATCTGGGCCTTCTAGATCATCAGATCTTTCTCCAGTCGAGCACACATGGGACATCATTGGATGACAACGACAGCGTCATCCACAATCAGACTTAAATAACCATATGTTGACCGACCAAGAGCAACAGGCATGCAATTCCCTCCCACAAACTGATATCCGGTACTTGTAAAACACATTGTATACAGGTTTGCAAGCTTGCATTTAAAATTCTGGTGGCTCCAACGGTTTTTTAATGTACCATTATTTCATATTTGAAATTTCTCTTCTCACTCTTGCATTAACCTATGATCTGGAAACTTAAATCAATTAAATATGTTACCTAAACAAAAGTATTGCCGAAGTTTTATTAGTCTACAGTAGTTTTTTCTTGGTGTTGGGACTTCTTCCCTATCAGTGTAAGATGTATCCGAGAGTAACTAAGTAGGGCTGTTGATTTGAATAGTATTTGCTTGTTTGAAATAAAATTTGTGCAAAAAAAATTTTAAAAATCATATCAAATTTTTGTAAAGATTGCAACTATACAGATTTACAGAACAAAGATGGTTTGAGTTGGTACATGACTCAAATTCGTGGAAATCATAGGGGCTGCAATATCGGTTCAAGATCTTTTTGTTACATGCTTGATTCATAACTGGAGTTCACCAAGCTTGGGGTCCTTACTGATGCTGGGGGCCCCTGACGGCCGCCAGCCGTTTAATCCGCCTCTGATTGAACGTTGTTGCTCCAGTGCAGTGGTCTTCCAACTGAGTTCCACAGAGCCCCACAAGGCATACCCAGGGTTCCGCGAGTCATATAAGAAATCAAAAAGAAATTTATGTAAATATGTATGCAAAATACATTCACGTTTTCTACAAAATTTCATATTTAAAGTATCTAAAGCTCATTCTATTCATTAAAACTGAAAACTATTCATATATAAAAACTTTATTTTGAAACACTTTTAAAACTTTTATTATAGTATAAAAAAAGAACATTAAAACATTTTATCTTTGTGTATATACTTCACACTAGATTGCAAATTTTCTATTGTTTACTACATCGGGTTCCACGAGATAATTTAATACTCGTTTTAGTACAATGTCTTGCAAAACTAAATAGTTTTCTGATGGAAAATAAACCTTATTGCATTTGTGGGGGGGGGGGGACCTATGATGAAAAACGTCGTAGCTACTCCTGAGAGGGCTCTGTATCAAAATTCCTTGGTATGCCTTCTTGGGGCACCTTAACATTTTAGGATTGTTTTGCTTATACATGTGGGGGGCTGTAGCTTGGTAGCCCCGCATCATTCATAAGCTGATACGGCGGTAGCTACACCCCTGATAATGAAAGAAAGGGGAGGGGGAATTCGAGGTTAAAATCTAAAGTTTAGCTAACAAATCTAAATTTTTTCACACAGCTATAAGCATGTTAATGCCATTCAAAAAATTATGTTTAAGGGAAATATATTTCTCACTATATGAGTGGCTACAAAAACAAAGTATTGAAACAAATTAAAAACAGACTATGTGACACGACTGCTGATAATTGCAACAGATCTAGACTTAAATAATTTGCGTAAAAAAAGCAAGAACATATCCCAGTTTCTAAATATAATGAATAGGTAGGTGACACCCTTTGATCACAAATTAATATTATAAATGAGTAAATTATATTAAAAAATTAGAGGAGAATTTTTTGATAATAAATGGTTTACTCTTTTTTTAATATATAATTGGTTTTACATAAAGTACCTATAGCATGTTGATCTGTTTTAAATATTATTTTGAGAGATACATTCTTCTGAGTATGTGTGAGGAATGGGGTTCCACGAAAACATTATTCTAAACGCTTAATAATCGCGATTCAGTTGCTTTTAAACCGCAACTATATAATCTAAATTATAAACATTAAGAAATTTACTAAACAGAAGAGTTGAAATGAGTTTACTCCATGAGTTGAAAAAGTTTGAAGCCCACTGCTCTAGCGCACTGTGTTTCTCTAAGAGCCTACAAGTTTGGGCGGGAGGCCACGGTAGCCTAGTGGTCAAGGTCATGGATTCAGCATGTCATGGGTTCGAGCCTAGAGCCGCTGAAGACCCGTTGTGTAGAGGGGATGATGCGCGTTAAATATGTCGAGGCTCAAACGTCCAACCTACCATTGGTGTGATGTGGGGTATAGGGCGTCGTTAATATTCCCTCCCTCACAAGTTTAGGCGACTCCTGAGTTGAGTATTGGTGTGTATTTGAACCTCTCTCCTCTGAAAGATAAATAGAAAATTTTATTTCACAGACCTTTTTGTTACAGAATTTT
Source organism: Trichonephila clavata (assembly GCA_019973975.1). NCBI lineage: Eukaryota > Metazoa > Arthropoda > Arachnida > Araneae > Nephilidae > Trichonephila > Trichonephila clavata. The sequence goes on from BMAO01023610.1 coordinate 107,772, forward strand.
TCAAACTCTTTTTGACTTTTTTTTGGGGAGGGGGGTCTCTTTTTTAAATTAATTTTATTTATAAAAACATTTTGTTCTATTACATCGGAATTGTTCAATTATCATTACCCTTCAATAATGTTCCAATAAATGTTTCATTTAGGAATATTAAGTGTCCCTTTTCCTAGGGTCTGTATACTATGAGAATGGGGAGGGTTCGTGAGCAAAATATGTTTGGGGAACCCTTCCTTGGTTTATCTTTGGCCGTTTCATTTTTCTCTGCTTCTTTCTGAATTGTTTAATTCGATTTTAATTTTTTTAATCACGTCACACTTTAAAACAAAAGAGGGGGTGGGGGCTATTGGCGATGGGCCCTATCATTTTGAACCTCGTTCACGTGACCAGAACGAGACCCGAGTTAACATCCCCCTCTTCAAACCTCCTCACATTAAGATTTTGAGCTATAACAGATTTAACATACATCACAGGGTGGTCTTTAGTTACACCCATAGTATTTAGATGAATAACGTGAGCCCCAAATTCATGATCATGACCACTTGGCTAAAGTGGCTTAATACAGTCGGACCACTATTTTGCGAACATTTTAAGATTTTATTTATTTATTTATTTATTTTTGTAAAATAAGCTCAAGAAAGTGAATTGCATGTTTCATTTAACGAAATTTTTCTCTTGGGATTCGAAATTTTCCTCCTTGTTTTTTAAATATTTCTGGACCTTCGTATGAGGATAAAATCATTTGAAACAATCCGACGTGAATAACAGTGAAAAGAAAATAAGCCTGAAAGGGTATTTGGGGCATTACGAAAATGCGAGACGAATTATGAAACAAAACATTTTTTCTCAAACAAAAAACTCAAATAAAATTAATAGACTTTATCAGTAATTAAATTTAAAGACGCGTGTTTTGATGTATGCTCGAAATTACTTGTTAAAAAATATGTATGTTTAAAATAACTTGTATGCTTAAAATTAGAAACTGTCATTAAAATTCATTTTAATCTTATTATAACGTTACTTTTTAAAAAATTGAAAGTACGGAATATACTGGATAACTTTTTTTCCCTTTCCTAGCACAATTCTTTTTGATAAGTAAGACATGTAAAATAAATAAATATTAATTAACAAAAAAAAAACAAAAAAAAAAAAGACGTGAACAATTACTTTTTATAATAATGTACACTTGCCTCCGAAAGTCTGTGTACATGCGATCATCTTTCTTATTCATGAAAAAAATCCCTAGTTAAATGAAGTCGTTCTGAATCAATACTGTTTATTATTGATTCATATAACGTCGTTAATTCAAATAGTATAAGCAACAATCACTTGAATCTATATATATATAAAGGAAAAAAGCGACTCACTGACTGACTGACTCATCACGGTATCTCCGGAACTATTCAACCTACAGGCTTGAAATTTGGTAGACATGTTCCTTTCATGGAGTAGAGATCAGCTAAAAACGGATTTTTTGCGAAATTCGAATCTCAAGAGGCGTTACGGGGAGGGGATTAAGGGGTGTTATAAATATTTTTTTCCATTTTTACACTACTCGACGTACAATCTTGAAATTGGGTAAACAGATTCATTTCATAGAGTAGAGATCCGCTACAAAATGAGTTTGGTGAAAATTGACCCCCAAGTAGATAATTAATCCCCTTTTTAAACAATTTGACGCACCGAATTTAAATGTGATAAATAGATTCCTTTCATGGAGTAAAGATCCACTATATAATGTGTTTTGTGAAAATCGACCCCCAAGTGGCGTAGCGGGGACTCAAGGGGCGTTATACATAATTTTTTCCATTTTTAATTTATTAGACTTACAGTCTTCAAATTTGGAAAGCATATTCCTTTCATAGAGTAGAGTTTTGTGAAAACAGACGCCCAAGTGGCGGTGCGAGGGCTCAAGGGGGTTATAGATTATTATTCCCATTTTTAAACTATTAGCCGTACAGTCTTGAAATTTGGTATAAGTAGATTCCTTTCGTTGAGTACAGAACCGCTACAAAATGGGTTTCGCGAAAATTAACCCCCAAGTTTCGTTTCGGGGGATTAAGGGGCGTAATAGATAAATATTTCCGTTTTTAAACTATTCGATCTACCTGCTTGAAAATTGATATGCATGTTCCTTTCGTGGAATAGAGTTCCTCTAACAAAGAGTAAAACAAAAATCGACCCCCAAGGAGGGTTACGAGGAGTCGAGAGGAGTTATAGGGAAAAAATCCTGTTTTAGAATTGTTAGACCTGCGTACTTGAAATTTTTAAGCATGTTTCTTTTGTTGAATAGGGATCCACTAAGAATGCATTTGACAGGAATCAACTCCTGGGGGAGCAGGTGGTTACTGGATAGTGTTGACAAAAAAAATTCCTTTTTTCGAACTACAAGGACTGTAATAACGGAATTTGGTTTGCATTTTTCTTTTGTTGAATTTAAATCTGTTAAGAACGGTGTTTGGGAGATCGAGTCTCAACGGGATTACGGGAGGAGGGGGGGGGGGGTTGATAGTAAAATTTTTGTTTTTATTCTATTAGATTTAGACTTAAAATTTGGCTTCCATGTTTATTTTATGGAGTAGAAATCCACCTAAAATTGGTTTTGCGGAAATCCACTTGGTTATATGGTTACGAAAGTGCAAACATCATTCTATACTCAATTTTAGAGATTATTAGATAATACAAATTAGTAGTTCTGTCCTTATATATAATAAGGATATATTTATAAAACATCATGAAATACCCAGCGAAGCGGGTGGGTAACGTCTAGTATTACATAAAATAATACAAATATTTATAACTTAACGACATAAATCGTGCGCTTCAAAAGTCAGCGTACGCTGGAAAAAAAAACATTTACAATAATGGATTGTAACTAAAAGTTAATACTTTTTAAGCTATTATGTTCTTTCTATAACTCCCTCATCATGTTTGACAGGGATTTAACTAGCTTAGTTGTCTCATCTGTGGATATTTTGTTCCATTCTTCTAACTACGACAGATTCCAGCATTTCCTTGTATGTTATTACGTTTCCCTTGATTATTCACTCGAATAAATCCCACAAACGCTGCTTTGTGCTTAGGTCTGGGGACTAGGATGGCTTACGGGATTGATTTGGGACATGTCAGAACAGCCATGGCTTCACAATGACTTCACAAAATGGGAGCCATTTGCTCGGTACCTTTGTGCCGCTGAAAGCAAAACTCTTCACTCATCGCAAGTTTCTCGGCACTTACCCTGATATTTTACTTCAATAAGTTAAAGTTATCAATTTTGTACATTGTTGATTCAATAAATTCCATATTACCAGTCCAAATGTTTCCAATGCACCGCCAAACATTAGTCCTTATCTTCCATGTATGATACCCGAAAAAGGATTCTCTTTCTTAAGAACTGTCCAGGAATTTTGCAGGCATATTTTTGTTCTTTTTATTGCCAAATTACAAAAAATACTTTCAATTGAATATATTACACTTTTCCAATAATTATGTGTCCGAATTAGATGTTTTTTTTATGGCAAATGTCATTTTCTTAGCTCTGTTCACTCGAGAGATGAATGGTTTCTTGAGTGCAACTCGGCCCTGATAGTCATTCTTTTTCAGTTCTCTTCAAACTGCAGTTAAAGTCACACTTTTTTGCAAAATTTCAGCAACATTTTTATCCACTTTTGAAGTTTATAGTTTTGGATTTATTTTTATGGAGCGTATTACATAGCAAGATTCTCGAGGTGACACTGCAGACGGGTGGCCGGATCTTGGCTTGGGCGTTAAAATTTTAGTTGTTTTGTATATGAACACTTTTTGAATCACTTTGAACTCTATTAACAGTTTCTACAATTTCTGTAAAAATTTCCCTCTTTTTTTGAAGATCTATGAGATAATTTTTCTTTTAATACAATATATCAATCTCTTTTCTGTTACCTGCCATAGAAGCACATTAGCTTTCAAATCTCAAATCCTAAATAAATCGTGTGAATCAAGCTTATAATTACTTAAAAACAGGATTTAGTGCAACTATTTTACAATAAAAGGTCTTTAAAAGCTGTATGCAGACTTCTGGAGCAGATCGTTGGTGATTATTTAGTTGTCATTCTTGTTTTTTCTTGTTAAGGTGATATTTGTCGCTGATGTTTGAATAAGGAAATTTTGAAGAATCCCTAACAGCTATGTTGATTTTCTAAAGTGAGATTTTAATAGTAATTATAGCATAAACACGCAATATAATTCCTGTACGCAGACTTTCGAAGGCAAGTGTATAGTGTTTATGAATAGAAAATTTGTTTTCTGTGGAAAGATAAATCTCCATTTTACGAAATTTTCTACATGACGAACATATCAGTGGGTACCGAAGAGTAACTGAATTAGGAAAACTTGTCCAGTTTCGTGTTCCATTATTTTTCACCTCCATGAAGATTGCGATTCCAAGTGGAATGATTTCGCCAAGCACTCGGAAGAGAGAGTGGGATTTTCAATTCTCGCGTAGACCAACATATCCGCGTATAATTTTTCGGTCTGCGTGTGTTTTCGGAATATGTAGCCCTTCTCTATAAAAATAGTTTGTGTACACTGCTGTCGTCAAACCCCTAGAAGTGCAGGAAAGGACTACAGACAATCCATTCAGATGCCATGTATTGGTATCAGAGGATTGAACATCTCTCTTGATTAAGGAAGGTCTTGAACTCTCACCACTTGCTGACCTCCTCGTCATGTCTACCCTGTCCCCACATGTTTCGAAATCTGCTTCTTTTAAGTGGGACAGGTATGGAAAACCCTAAGATTAGAGCGAGAGAGACATCGGATGAATCTTTTTTTTTTAAATTTCTTTTGCTTCTTGAGAATAATTTTACAATCACACATAAGTTACTTCATGTTCTTAAACATATTTTTATTTTATTACTGAAAAAGCTTTATACATTCTTTTTTTTTCTTATCTACACAGTTCTTTTATTACCAACATTGCATGTGCAAAAAAAAAAATCCTCAAATTTGATTTTTGAAATTTTTTTTTAAATGCGTTACGTCTAGAAAAAGTGAAGAAAAATGTGTGAACATTTTTCTAAGAAAATTTATTTTTAATGATTTTGCTGGATTTCTGTAAAACGTATTAGTAATATTTGTCACTCATAAAAACCTAAATACAGAATTTTTAATTAACGCGTTTTGCTATGCATGTATAGTAGAACAAGTTATAAAGAAAAAGTAAACATTCATTTTAATAATAATTCAAATACACACATGCACATATATATATATCGTTGAAGCAAATGTTCAGTGTTTATAGTGATATAGGAGCCAGCCGGTCACAATTAGTGAGGAATTGGAAACTCAGTTTTTAACAAATTTTGCTCAGTGAAGACTTTAATCTCGTCTCCACCGGCCCTAAAGAAATCGCAAATTTCGGGGGCACAAAAAAGACCCGACTGCTTCATCTGGCAGTTGCCTGCATCACAATCGCTTCCACATTTTATGCTTCCCTGGTTTTACATATATATACAATCGGACCAGTGGCACCAACAGGAACTTTTCGGCCGGGGGATCCAGCATCAAAAGTCCACCATTCTCGAATCATATCACAACCAATGATTGCCATTTAGAAAACCACTGCACTTGAAATTTTAAAATTTGATTTTATAAATGGAAAAGTATAATTTTTATAGTGGTTCCATATATTGCTTAAAGTATCACTTACCTCAAGATATGTGATTTGACCTTTAATTTTAATGTAATTCGCTACATTACTGTACTGTTTGAAACTGGAATTTGAATATTATTTTCATTGTTTTGGCTGCAACTCGGATACCATAAATGTTCCATTTCCTCATGTGCATCAGCATCCTATACTTTTTCAGACGAGGCAAACCCTTTGAAGTATACCGAGAATATGCTTCCAGAATATATTGCTTTCCCACTCGACGTACTTTTTTCACAAAAGATAACAATGTGAAAAGATTATAAGATTTTGATCCTTCATTTTTACAACGTACTTTAAAAATCCTATTTTTACAACTTAAAGTTCAAAATGGTTTTACTCTGCATGGCAAAAACATGCGCCAAACAGTTACATGGAATCGTGAAATGGAAGAATTTTCGACTTAGCTGTCAAGTGGGCTCAAGGGGAGATGACTCAGCTTTTCTGTTAACAAAAAAGGGACGGAAAATAACCAATTCCTTCATCACAGAGTATAACTGGAAGCAAACAAATAGTTCAGCTCTGACACACAATAAGAGGGTGTTTAATGTTCGCATGCTGTTCGGCTTTGAAGGTCGTGTCATAAGTTCCAGCCCCGTCATGCAGGGGGGGGGGCGATACACATTAAGTACGTCGAGGCTCAAACATCCTCCCGTTGGTGTGGTGTGGAAGTTAGAAGAAGGGGGTGCCAGTTCAAGTGTCGTCCTCGTCACTTGACCATGGATCAAAATGATGAGATCCATCGCCAATAGCCCTCTCTCGGGCATCTTTATAGTGCGACGTAAATATAATTCTCATTCACTCACTCGGCTTTGAAGGGGAAGAAAAAGAGAATTTTTTTTTATTTTTTTCGTTTATTCAAACTGAAATTATAGTTACTTTTATTAGGAATTATTTTACCCCCCCCCCCCCACCTTTGTGCGCCACTGAATCGGACCCGTATTTAACGAAGTCGCTAAATCACGAAAAAAAGTTCGTTATATAGAAAATTCGTAAAATAGAGATTCATCTTTCAATCGTAAAACATTTTTGGTTCCAGGAAAAAGTTCGTAAAATAGGGATAAGTAAAATGGAGATCCGACTGTATATATATCTTCAAAAACATCATTTCAATCAAACACATAGGATATAAAGCATTGAAACCCACCAAGTACGAATCAGCGATGTTCGGAGGAAAAAGAATCAAATAAAAATCACGATGAGTGGGCAAAGGTTTCAAAGCTGTTTGAAAAGGTTATTAAATAAATAAAAAAGCTTTGAAAATGTTTCTTGTTAAAAAAAATTTTATCGAATTAAAATGAGAGATTATTGAATGAAAAACTTATTTGTGGAACTGAAATTAATTGGTACTTTTATCATGACTTTCGCAAGCAGCGGAAGCACTTTCTGGCAACCCCTCAATTTCAGTAGGGACAAGTGAGGAACTCTATGAAAGCCAACCCATGTTCTTTGTAATTATTTTTTGTTAAATTTGTTTGTGTGTAACTTAACCTGAATTATATAACAAATTATTTTTTCAATAGAGTTCAATCTCTAACGTAGGGAGTCTGTTGATTATGCTTAGACTGGAAAAAATAAAATGACGATAAACACAAGTTGTAACGGAAAAGGAACCGACAGTTTATTTCTAAAACGCTTATTATAATAGTTTGATTTTACTATCCTTCAGAGCAGCGATTTTCACACGCATTTCATCGTGTACCCCCAAAACGGAAGTAATTATAAATTGTACCCCGTAAATGTATACTATATATATATATATATATATATATATATACATACACACTGGTGTCGAAAAGTTAAGCATAAATCGTAAAATGCGAAAAACATGAAGTAAATATTCGTAAAATTATTCCAAATTTCTTGCGGATATTAATTGGATGAAGAAGAAACATTGGGTTTATGCAAAACTTTTCAGTCGACTACGTCCTGCGCGAAACACCGGTGCATGTCGGAACGCGAAGAAACCGATTCACGCAGCATAGGTAGTTCAGACAAGTTTCGTGCAACTTCTGTGCAAAGGAACGTTGTTAACCATCAAACAAGGTGAATGATGGCCCAAAGACGCCAATTGGACATGTTTACGAAAGGAAGAATCGTTGGAATGCTGGAATCCTCACGATCACAAACCGAAGTGTCTCGAATTCTGAATGTGGACCAGTCTGTGATCTCAAGACTGTGGCAAAGGTTTCAAAGAACGGAAGATGTTACCCGACAACCAGTATCAGGCCGACCAAGAGTCACAACCCCTCGCCAAGACCGATATCTGGAAATAAGCGCGCGACGTCAGAAGGTCAGTACTGCCAGAGCACTGGGTTCGGCGCTCACAGTCGCAAGTTTAGCATTCTGAACGCGTCAAAGTAGGCCCGGACTATAATTTATTTATTATTGGAAGTGATGTATAGATTTGTTAATCTGGAATAAGAATTTCGTTTTATTCATCGGACCCTAGAAACAATTCCCCAAAGAGGAAATTGTCTTTTTTGTGCAAAGGCAGGTAAGTGAAGCCCTCTTTCTCAATTGAAAATTATGTCTGAACCAGATAAAAAATGAGCGATTCAGATTTAAAAAACGGCGTGTGTCCTTCTCGGCAAAATTTGAGATGAATGCTTCTTCACACTATCATGCTCATTTTTTAATCTTAAAAATGAGAAACGTGTTTAACAACAACAACAACATTCTAGTTGGATGGGAAAATTATTTACATTACTGATTCACTGCGTTTTCCATCGACTGATAACGCAGCATTGGTCACCACTTATAACAGAGCGACTTAAGCCCCCTACGCTATTCACACTGCACAAGAACGCCTTTTTTTCCCGGTCACTTTTATTCGACAGTCTAGCGACTGCTGTAGATGAGTGGTCAATGGCCATGAGCTAATAGTAGACTATTCGTAGTCCTGTTGCCTCTACAGATCTGTCCAGTAGAGTGTCTGATACATTTGGCTCTACATTCGAAGGGCACAAGAGTCTCAGTTTGGCTTAAAATACACCCAGTGGTGTGGTGTGCCAGATGTAGGGTCATTTTCATGTTTAATCGTAGTTCAAAATGACATAACCCATTTCCAAAAGCCACCACTGTTATGTCTGAGCGTCACATCAATAACCAATCAATCATAGGTAGCCCTGGAAATGAGATTACGATATTTAAATCCTGAGTTGTTTTGAGGTTCTTCGACCACACTTGACCCAGATGCACTGGACGAGAATGACTGGGGTGAGGAATCATCTATTGATGCATTTTTAGTGCAAAGATTTTTTTCATGCGGTTATTAGAGCGGAGTTTCACTTCAGTTAAATCTTTAAACAACGAAAGCAAGTCTATTGTGCCCAGGATTAATACAATTGGAACGGTTCACCTTCCTTTGGACGTGAATTGATCTGTTTCCGTCGACGGGTGGAAATGTGTGAGAGTACCTCTTGTGGAAAAAGGGAATCACACACACACACACACACATGTTACCTGGTTAGAATGCAGAATTCTGCCGAAGAGGGGATCAGTGGCGAGTGCCCATTTATAGACCTGATCGATTTCTTCGGGGGTGGTCACGTGTTGCAATCGATATCTAAAGATCTGCCCCCTCCCATCTATCGATCTTCTAGAGACGGGAAGAACGACTTTTTGTGTCTCACTACCACTGCGACAGATCACCATCTCAATGCGATAATGGACTTAACGAGGTTCCTCCCCCCCCCCTTTTTTTTTCTCTACAAACGGGCGTTAAAGAATTTCTGTTCTCAATGGGCTACATTTCTTCTGTTTATAAACCAGGAATCCGAAGCAAAATTACCTCATTAGGCATCTCTTTATGCTACATGAACATTAAGAAAGCATTATTGAAACTTCTTAAAAGTAAGAGGCCTTAGATCAGAATTTACTAGTATAAATTCCACTTAAAGTCCTTATGGGACTACAGCAGGGAGGATCCTTAATGGATGGTGCCCCACAAAAAAGGACGGATGAAAATTCCCAAGAATTACAAAGTGAAAAAGTCGGTGTGTTGTTGCTTCTCTTCTAGGCGAAGCGCAAGCTGTTACTCAATATACACTCCTGTCCATAAATTAAGGATAATAAAGTTCAGGCAAAGAAAGAGACAGAAGCAAAACAAATTTGACTTATTTGTAAAGTCTATTTATTAAACAAAAGGTAAAAAGCAAAAAAGATGCTATATGTTTGACATAATTAATAAAAATTGCGATTTTTACTCCCTGGAGCAAATTTCAAAAAAGAACCTATTTACAAAAAACAGTATAACATGGTTAGTATGATGGTTAGTACGGAGTATGTCTCCCGGACGATGCAATACAGGCCTTACAACGCCTACGTATGCTGAGTATCAAATTATCAATCTGATCTTTTGGAATATTACACCACTCATCAAGCAATGCCCTCCGAAGTTCCGGTAGATAGGTGGGAGGGGGTTGACGGGCTGCAATTCGTCGGCTAAGCATATCCCACACATGCTCTATTGGATTCAAGCCCGGTGAGTATGCTGGCCAATCCATACGTGTGATATCTTCCGATTGAAGGCATTCGTCTACAATGTTTACACGGTGAGAACGGCGTTGTCATCCATAAACAGAAATTCAGCACCCAAGGCGCCCCGAAACAAACGTACATGTTTTTCCAGAATGACATCCCGATAGATGTGGCCTGTCATCGTTACACTCTGAACATGCAGGTCAGTTTTGGAGCCAAGAATAATTCCTCCCCAAACGAGCCATCCTGCACCACTGTAACGGTGTCGTTTAATGGTGTTCTCTTGGTGGTAACGGGTACCTGGCGCTCTCCATATGAAAGTCCGGCGAGAATCAGACTGCAAACTAAACCTGGACTCGTCGGAAAATATCACACAAGACCACTGTTGCGGTGTCCACAATCCATGCTCTCTACTCCAGGTTAATCGCAGGCGGCAGTGAGTTGCGGTAAGGGGAACACATCTGACAGGCCTACGAGCATATAGACCAATGTGCCCTAAGCGTCTGTACCTTGAAACTGTCGTACCGGTAGCTGAAGAGAGCTGACGAGATAGGTCTGATGCTGTGCTCCGTCTGTTTCTTTTGGCAGTAACTGCCAAATACCGGTCCTCATTCAGCATTGTAACTCGGGGGCGACCTGTGCTGTGACATCTACTCACATTACCATCATCTTGGAATCGTTGCCAAAACATGGATAGGACACTCTGGGTGATTCCAAGTTCCTCGGATACTTCTAGCTGGGTACGTCCACATTCCAGTCGTCTGATAATTCTACCACGTAAAAAATCATCCAAATGCTTCCTTTGTGCCATAATTATGCGGTTATTGCACTGAAAGGCTTTTAGAGCGCTTGTGAACAATTTTACTTCTTTGCCACCATTCCTTATATACCCCTCTCTTACACTCTCGTCATTGTGACGTACTATCCGCGCCATCTGGTGGTTTCCTGTAATTTGCATATTCTTCTTCAAGATTTGTGTGATAATTCTACAGGTGAAATTTTTATTTTAGAGTTCAATTTCTGTGTGATTCTGAATTATCTTTAATCTATGGACATGAGTGTAGATTGTTAAAAAACCCTGATCGAGTATCCGCTATGATTTCTTGGCAAATGGTCTCTAATAGTCAGGTTGAATCTGTAATATTCTAGAGTGGTTGCAGACGACTTTTCAACAGGTTCTAAATGCGCCTTATTGGAGAGAGATTGGTGAACACTCTTGACCAAGAAAGTAATTAGCAAGTTCAATCCCAAAGAAAAACATACGATGGTGCAGTAGGAAGTACAACAAAGTTCGTAAAATTCATCTATGTATACCTGTGTTGTAAGTGTTCAACAATTGACTAAGAAAAAGACTATAACAGGAAATGACACTTCAAATCCAAACGCTCTGTTGTAGAGACGAGTGTTCTGCGATAGTAACGACAAGATCCTTACCATGGGGCTTTTGAGGATCATTGGAACACAATTGAAAAAGGCATTCCTCCCTGCACACTATTTGTCCCGTCTGCGCAGTTCCATTAAAATAGGATTTCGATGCTGAGAGGTAAGAGACGCGTGTGCAAGCGTCGATCATTGGTCTGTTAGTTCACACGTTGATGGATCACAACAGATGCGGTGCTAGAACAGCCGATATCATTTACAAAACTCACCCAATCCTTATTTTTTCATTTCCGTATGTAATCCTTGTTAACCACAGCTGATCGAAAATTGAACCACCTACACCTTTTGATCAATCACACGTCAACCGATTTGCTCCTCCAGCTTCTTCAGCTTCTTTTCAATTCATCTTGGTGGATCAATTTTTGTGCCCTTGCCGCTTGATCTTGGATCAGTCCTCCATACTGTAATTGATTAATAATTCCCTCTTGTGCCATGCCATCGTAGTAATTTCTTATCAACTGATTAATTGTTTTTTAACATTGCACTAAGAACGGACCCAGTCCTTTCGAATCGCGGTCAAGTGAAAAAAGGATGGCATCCCAATATCCAAACTACCACACCACGCTGTCGCGGTCCATCGATCGCGGGTGTTGGAAAGTTCGAGTAAAGATCAGCCATTTTTCAATTAACACATTTTTATTGCCTATATCACTTTATAGACTTAACCAACTTAATTGAGAATGTCCTTAAATCACTAAACCTGAGAAGCAATCAACTTATTAACTTAATTCTAAGAGAAATAAGAACACTTACCCATTATCATGAGCACTCTTGCTTCAACACTGTATTAATGGTAACTTCTTGAACTAACCATACGACCACCAGCCGCTAAAGCTATAATCTCAATTTTCAACCATCATCCCGCCTATTCCACGACCAGCACTTAAATAGCACTAACTTAGATAAAACCAAGTCTTCTCCACGGAAAGGGGTTTCAACTGAAATCATAGTTAAAAAGATTATTTTACCAAAGATGATTAGTAGAAGCGCGAACAACGCTAACGGGAAGACTTTGCCCCTCGACAGATTTAACGAGCATCAACCTCTCTACACGGCGGGTCTTCAGTGACTCCAGAATTCGAATTCACGACCGATGCTCCTGTCACTGGCAGAGGAACAAATAAATTTCATCACTGCATACAGACAATGAATATTTTTAAAAAAAACCTTTTTCAGTTTCAAGTCCAGGTCAGTATTGAGCTGACCATCCAAACTGGTAACCACATTCATTATATTCTTAGCCAAATAAGAAAACATGTAAATTTATCGTAAGAAAAACAAAATACCTCACTTTTTTACGACCTTTGTATGTTACGGATAAGTTTTAAAAAGGGGGGGGGGATGTTGGATAAGAAATCGAATGAATGTGGGTCGAATCGTTTTCTTCCTATTTAGAGCAGCATATCAGTAGCCCGGGCGAAATAATTGCTAGGGCAGAGTTTCTCAAACTGTGGGGGCGCGCCCTTCCCTAAGGGGGTGTGATAACTCTGCGAGGGAGGCGCAAGCATATTGAAAAATTGAAAATGAAAGTTTATTTTAAAAATTTATTAATTTACTAAAATTAAACAAACAAAATACATTCGGAGACATTTGCACTGATATAATACATTTATAAATGATCAGTATTGTGCAATGTATTTCATAATTACTTCATAATACTAAGAACAAGTTTAATAATTACTATTGACCTCATGCGCTTGACATATATATAGTAATATACAAAAATTAACACTTATCTTGATAATTTGTACGGTTTATGATTAATCCCTTAACTGCCGATTGAAAGTTACACGATTCGCTCCCCAATGCCACTGTTTTCCCTGTAGGTGAGCGTATGGGATGTATTGGGGGGGGGAATAAATAGGAAATCCTCTGAAATGAATAAATCCTTTGCAATCTCTGTCAAGGTACATTTTTTGCATTCCAAAGCCTTCGGAATAATTTTATGGATAACAGTGCTCAGAAAAGATAGCACTTCGTAAAGGCGTATATATACGTCCGGTGCAATTAACGCTTTGGCTGAGCGAGACGTTTATATACGCCAGAGGCACTTAATAAAAAGTCTTATTGCAATTTTAGTGTCAAATTATAGTATTATTGAATACAATACTTGATAATTTGTATGGAGGGAAGGGGGGCGAGATGAAAAATTATGGTTGAATATTGGGTCACAAATATTGAAAATTTGAGAAACACTTCGCTAGGGGCTGTCCAATTTAAGGTCTGAAGTGACTATGAGTGAGTGAATACTAACGTCACTCTGTTCAGCTACGCGAGGGCTTTTGGCGATGGACCTCATCATTTTGAATCATGGTCAAATGACGAGGACGATACTTGAGCTGGCACCCCCTCTCATAACTATCATACCGCTTCAATGGGAGGTCGTTTGAGCTCTGGACTAATTTAATACGCATCGCTCCCCTACACGGTGGGTCTTCAGTGGTACTGGGGTCGAACTCATTACACGCCCCAGCCACGAGTCCATTACCTTGACCACTACGCTACCGCGGCCCAGGTCTGATGTGACACTCACTATCAAAAATGCTACAAAGAATATCAAAAATGAGTTGGTAAACAGAAAAATTCATGGGAGATGCGTTTGAGTCAAACAAAATGCCCCCCCCCCCATAAAAAATTTATATCCAACCAGATTCCGTGGCCGCCGTGTCAGGAGTTAGAGCCTAGTACCGCTGAAGACTCGCCGTGCGAAGAAAGCCGATGCACATCAAATCGCTCGAATCATATATAATCATAGTTCATTGGATAATAGTTATAGTCCATGAGGAAACCACACAGAAGAAAAACAATTTGATTTCAGACATTATTCAGATATTTTAATAAATGCATATTTTTTTCAATGAAACTACTGATTCTGGATAACAAAAGAATGTCAGTAATTACAGAATCAGAATCCTTGAACTACAGATAAAAGGAAGTCGATTGAAAGGAATAATTGGAATATTATTCCTGAAGCGTTATCTTCAACAGGAAAAAAAAAACATCTCTTTTAAAAGGAATTCTTGGGGGAAATAGAAGAGCTTTGAAAACAAGTTGTGTTAAAAATGAAGAGTTTCTAAAATAATACAAAAAGTTAACACACTTCAAATTTAATGATGTTGTATAGTTTTTAAAATGACAGGAATCTGCCAAATTACGCAAAGAAAAAACCGCTTTGCAGGCATTTCTCTACAAAGCAACATTTTAAGAGAAATTCCGTACTTGGTGATGCGAAACCGAAGTAGTTTCTTTTCCCGTCGATTTACTTCAGATGACGTTATTGTTTTCTTGAATTACGGAATGCATCTGAATTGAAACATAACTAATGCAGTAAAAATTCTTTTTTTTTCCGTTTTGATTATACCTAACATACAGATTTCATTTCCTTCACTATAAAAAAATTTTCCCCACAAAAATTTTTTTGCACACAAATTTAGTCTTTTACCTTATCATCGAAATTATATACAAAATTCTGCACATGGTATGTGACTACATTAAAGCGATCATTCGTTAACATTTCAACTTTTCTCTTTTTAAAACTATTTATTATCCGAAATTCATATGACTGTGGATGAAAATTCTAGACACTTCGTCTGTATTTAAAATTAGATATTGAGAACGTATTTCCCTTGTATTTTCTTCCAATTTTTTCTTACATCCTCTTCATGCTTTTTTATAATATTACGATATATTTTTTTCCAACTAAATAAGAAAGCGCTCTCGATCACCGTCTTGTGCATGCCTGATCTTTTTTCTGTTGAGTCATGGGTTCGAGTCTCGATGTCTCTGAAGATCCGCCAAATAGGGGATGGCTGAGAAATATTAAATCAGTCGAGGTGAAATTCCTCACGTTGATGTGGGTCTCTGGAATCGTCTTCGACACTTTACCCAGGTTTGTGTAGGCTGTTATAACCCTTGGTTCTTGAAATAACTTACAATAACCTACCTTGTTACCTACAAGGTGAGCTGTTCTGGATACGGACGCTTCAGCGAGGCGAACTCCAAAATTCTTCTCCCGTCAGGGGGGTTGGACATAATCACGCTTTGTTAAGAAACAAAATTTTCTCATGCAACTTTCACACTGTCAAATGCTTGATCGATACCTTCCCTTTCCCTGCCACTAGGTGGCACTCTGTTGTTATACGAGGCAGATTTTTACTGGACGGTCGAAGGACGACTGATTTTCCCGTGGGTGTTTTTATTATTTTGTCCTATAACTGTATTTAACACTTTTATTGCAATTTGTCTCATATGATACAAACAAGTAGTGAAAAATGTTTTTTTGTAATTGGCTATATTACTCTTAAATAGATCATTTACGCTGTAAATAAGTCATTTTTCGAATTGTCCCTTCCCCCTTAAGAATCAAATTGCCCCCTTGTGGGTCGTAGGCCCCTCGTTGAGAAACACTGGTATAAACTATGGATTATATATATTGTTACTGTTATTTTTTGATAGGGTGAGCTTCAAAAGTTTTATTGTACTTTAATTTTTGGATATCAGCTTATACGAGACGTTACACATTCAAACAACGTGAAAATTATCTGAAGTGTAACAATAATAAAAAAAGGCCCCCGTAATGGGAAATTCTTTGGATCTGTTCGATTAGCCGCGTATTTATTATAAATTGCTTAAATTTTCCATCAGGAGTAAAAGAAATATCTCCAATTGCAACCATTTCCTGTCGTTCTGAATGGGATATTCAAACTGTAATTCAGTAAAATTGAGCAATAATTAAGAATAAATTTCTGTTATTTGCGCTTATTTCGTTATGTCATTGACAAAATTGGTAATATATGCGCCAGGCTAACCAAAAAGTACCAATTCACTTTAGTAGGTGTTCAAAATTGTACCAATTTATTTTTATTGTAAACCAATAACTGTATGCCTCTAAAAATTAGATGTTTTGTTTACTGATTGTGAAAGTTTTGAAGGCACGTTCTGGTAAAAAATGATAATTAATAAATCTCTCCTCAGACCATGAATGGACCGAGGGAGGCAGAGAGCGAGTCGCTCCTCCTCAAGCGAGACGGCTCCTCCTACACAGAAGAGGCGGCAGGGGGCGTCGCTGGGGACGAACTTACCGAGATGGATTATGTGGACGCCGATGTCTCCGTGTTGTCTCAGTTCCACGAAGACGCTCTAGCACAGGTGAATTCATTTCCCTTCAACTCAAAACAGCACGTTGCTCGTACGATAACAGATGGAAGTCAAAAACTAACACTGTTTTTTTTACCCGGAAAGGTCCAGGGTTATGCCGATTTATGATGGGGGCTTTTTCGGTTCACTAATTAACATTTTTAAATATTTTCAAAAACAGTCATTTATAAACATTACGAAAATTACGAGCATAAATGGATCAGCACTAAAAAAATATAGCATATATATCTCGTGAGGTTTCCTCTCAGAATTAGTTTGGAGTTGTTTCCTCTTTAAAGTTTTATTTAAAATTTAACTGCCACCTTCTTATAGTGGAAACACAATGCAGAGTCAGTACAAATAATGGACCCGATTTTGAAAAATCATATTTTCGAAACTACTGCATACATTACAGTAAGTGATACGTGAATGTAAAGAGAAATATAACAAGTTTTTTTTCCACCAATAATCAACAGCACATTAAGATCGCTGTGATTGAAATCCAAACATGGAGACAATTGCAGAGAAGATTTGTCGCGTATTATAGAGTATGCGTGGTTTTTTTTAAAAAATTATTTCGGAGCAGCGTGCATTAAGAAATCGCTACGGAAAAGAAGCCCCATTCAGCAAGAGCATTCTGTGAAGGTATCATCAATTTAAGAAAACAAATTCTTTCGTGAGAAGAAAAGCAACGGCCGGCCAAACGTCTCGGAAGAAGCAATGAAGAGGGTGATGCAGAGTTTTGTTCGAAGTCTGCGAGAGTTGGCGCCCGTGAGCTTCGAAAACAGTATGAAAAATTTTTGGAGAAAAATAAAATTTGAAGCAGTATCATTTGCAATTGACACAACAAATAACAGAGACGACAAGGAAGCATTTGTGCAGCATAATGCACAAATTGATAGAGTGATGCTACAAAATGTACGGAACAAGCTGGATTACAGATTGGGAGTATGTCATGTAACAAGAGGGTCCCACCTCGAACATTTATAACAGAAAAAAAATTGGTTTATTTCTCTTTACATTCATGTATCACTTGCATGTGCAGTAGTTTCGATACTATGATTTTTTTAAATCAGGGCCAGCATTTGTATCCACCCTGTATATAAATGAATTAGAGTATATAAAATGAGGTACAAACGCATTTGGAACTAATTGGATATCCGAAGCAGCGACTGATATGGAATCCAAGATGGCGGCCTAGACACAGCAGGGGGTGTCAAACTCACGGTTCACAACTAGCATTTTTGCTGCCTTGTCAAAATATTAGCACACAATTATATATAATAAAGTATTAAAGTTTCTCCCGAAATAGGAAAGATGTCAGAGAAGTAGAGAATAGATGCCAAGTGTCAGGACGTACGTATTAAATTTTTCTCGTTCTTTTATAGATGTTCATCATAATGTATTATTCGAAATTAAATTACGTTTCTAAGAATTTTGATTTTCTTTGTGGCCCACTTTAAGTTAAACCTTGTTTGGTTGGCCTAAGTCAGCGTTTGAGTTTGACACCCTTCTGTTATAGAAAAATAATTTTAAAGAACTGGTTTTATAAATATATTGAAATATATTTCAAATAAGCAATAGATTAAAAATAACCAGTATCAATCAATAATTTACATCAATATCAGAAAACAATAATTATATATACTAAGAACTATATTATGTAAATATATTATAATAATCCTGTAATAAAATTTAATAGTAATTATTATATATAATAATACTCATATTGTGTAATGAAATAATAATAAATAATATAATAAAAATAATTATTATAAATAAATATAATATATAATAATAATTGCTTATAAATTGTAATATTCCAAATACTACATGTTCCTTTAATGAATTTCATCGACGGTTAAAAATGCATTATTTAAAAGTAAAATAAAGTGGAAATGCGTAGTTTGCAGCAATAATTAAAAATGCAGCCCTCATATTCTTTAAAAAAATATCCTGATACTCACCAATGATATTAGAAATATCTATATTCGAAAATAACTCAAAATACAAAAGAAGACAGAAGCAGCTAGCTTAAACAATGACTGCATTGAAAATGGCTAAATTTTTAAAGACATCGAATTAAAAAACATCTGAAATTAAAAGAGTTACTGGGGGAAAACACAATAATAATGAACTATAACATTCCCATGGCAACCACACGTAAAAATATCAAGGTAACCATTTTGCAATGTTATCGTCCATCTTGGAGAACATAAACAACTTTACACATAGCACTCGTATATCAAATTAGAACCACCCTTTATATATAATAATAATAGAATAAATACCATTGGAAATCGTCGGACAAGCTTTCAAATGAATATTTAGACCCAATTCAGCTGTTACTGTGAGAATCATCTTCTGTTCAGTGGAGAACTACAATTCTCTTTAGGTATTACAAATATAAGAGCGTTTTGATTTATTTAAAATCGAATATTTGAATTGATTCTCGTCATACTTTAAGTTGGCCGAATGCTTATTACATTGTTAATGGATTGTTTTTGATATTTTGTATCATGTCAAGTCAGTACGGTACCCTCAGAGTTAGCTAGAGGGGAGCGTTACCATGGTACAAGCAACTTCCAAAATAACAAGGAATGAAAAAAAAAACCTTAATAAAAGCGCGTTTAATCGAGAATATTTATCGTTGCCTTTAAGAGAAATCCCTCCCCCCCCCCTACTCTACACATTTTAATTCCGTATTTGGTTTTAAAAAAATACAAAAGGTCAGGAAATGTACAAAATGATTTTATTTTTCTCTCCTTAGGCTGGTTTCGGGCTGTTTCAGTACTTTCTATTCCTGGTGCTGGGTCTGGGACTGGCCGCCGATTCTATCGAAGTGTTCGTCATCGCTTACGTGCTCCCTAGTGCTGAAAGGGAACTGTGTATGGATGATACCAGGAAAGGATGGCTAGGTGAGTGTCTCCGCTCTCTTGTATGAGGATCCCTCCCCAAAACCGTAACCAAAGGGTCCTTACCTTTAAAGCAACTGTTGGCTACTTTTACAAATTTTCAACGCTTCGATCTGTAAATTTCCACACATTTTTTCCGATTATCTCTGTTATATCAGTTAAGCAATCATAACTTTTTAAAAAGAAAAAACGTTTTTATTTAAAAGCGTTAGTTTTGAATTGAGATTCATGGGAATTTGAGAGATATGAACTTTTGTGATCGCTAGAACCCTTCACCACTACTGAGCATTGTGAAGAAGGCGGATGGGGAAAATGAGAGGCTTCTGATTGTGGTATCATGATCACCGTAGTCCTACTACCTACTGAGTTGACGTTATTTTCGCTCTGTGTGTGTGTTACAAGTATTATCTCAATTAATAAACTTCACTTATTGTTCCGAGCTGTGTCTTCACTTTCGGAGCATTGCTGTTGCATTTTTGCAATGATAAAATAAAACATAAAAACCTCGTATTCGAAGAGAATAAAATTTCGACAAATATATAATAAAGGAGTGTGAAAGATTTAGAAGGAACAAAATAAGCTATGGAAATTCACAAAAACGACAGGATAGATGGACAAAATATTGTAAAAAAATACTTGATTGTTTTAGTTAATCCACTCATTCAAAAATTCTCAAATTTCCATAATGTATAAAGTGATATATATCATATACCATGCCATAATATCTTATTCAATTAACATTACAAAGCGTTTCTTAAGTGGGTTCATCCCAAACAAGAATGTTTTCTCCTCCGTTCTTATATAATTTTTTAAAAAGTTACAATCTTTTAAAAAGGGAAATAACACGAAATTTTGTTTCATATTCTCATTATTTTTAGAAAATAAATGTTTATGTGTGGCACAATGAATAAAATTTTTTCATAATCAACACTTTTTTAAAAATACATATCACGTTTTAATGTTCCTCAAGGCGTCCGTTTCTACAATCTTCTTTTACTTCCCTTCTTGGTGTGTTTGGATTTTTAACGTGAAAGTTCGGCCGATTTTAAATCTAAGTAAAATCTTTTTAATCTGTGTGATTAAAAATCCATAAAACTTTCATCTTTTAATACCAAGTACTGTATTGCGGTGATGAAACACAATTATTTTAAAATTCGCTTGAAGGTCAACATCAAGTAAACCTCGGTTACGATCGGATGAAATGACCTCTACTGAAATTTGTTCGAGTTATTAAGTGTTTGGAAGAATTTTGTTTAATCTTTCATTCATTTGTTTTACTTTGCTTTCTATATTTTATTTTGTTACGTAATTACAGAAAACAAATAAATGTCATTTTTTGAATGTAAAAAGTTAAAAATTTTTTATTTTTTGAAATTTTGTATTGAGTTGAATCTTTGGTCTTACGGAAGTTAAATAAGACCTTTGGATGGGCAAATATGTTTTGGATTTCTATCTGAACAAAATAAAGTGTTTTATATTTATACTTAAGACATACACGTGTTTACTTTTCTTAAGGAACAACAAATGATTTCTTACAAAATAAGCAACAGAAAAAAGCAGATGTTATCAAATTGCATATTTCATCATTAGCATTTAAAAAGGCCAATCTCATAGTTTGAGTGCGAAATCTAATCCTTCTCATCTTCTCTCTCTTCAAGCCGCCATTTCCTTCCTGGGTATGATGATCGGAGGCCTGGTGTGGGGTAACCTGGGTGACAAGCTGGGGCGGCGCCGGACTTTGGTGTCGGCCCTCACCACCAACGCCGTGTTCGCGGTGGCCACTGCCTTCATGCCCACCTACGGGCTCATGCTGCTGACCAGGCTCGGAAGCGGCATAGGGTAAGATTTTCTTTTATCACAGCGCACCTACGACGGTTTGCGGAAAATGAATTCTTGGAAAACACAACCGAAAGAATTTTGTTTTCCTTTTTTGTATGCTATGAAATTTGTTTTTGTTTTGCTAAATAAAGTCTTTCATAGCGGTGAGAGGATGTCTGTGGGAAAAGTGCGTCGGGGATGGCCCCACAAGGCGTGCTTATTCCCAGGCGTCGATGCAAAGTCCTCCCATGCGGCATCTCGGTTGGAATAGAAGCTGCCCCTCATCCATAATGACCCAGTTGAGAGCGACAGGGACCGGGTGAAAGTATTTGAAACAGGGAGGCATGAAACAACAAAAGGCAAACGAACTTTTCAAATCAAAAAATATTTCTCACCCGCGCATGCACTTAAAAATTTAAAAAATCGAGTTTTTTTTGGAAACTTTCCATAATTGTTTCATTTACCCGTATTGTAATATTTTCCCTAGATATTAAGTTTGAGATATATGAAAAAAACCAGTAATATATAAAAATCAAATTTTTAAATTTAAAATATTTATTGTTTGTGCAAAAAATTTCAAAAGCAATTTTTTTTAACAATTAGCAACATTTTGTAAATTTATTCAACTATATTTCTTCATCTTTAATATACAAAACGTAATTAACGGTGAACGTATATTTTACGCATATTGAATATATATCAACACTCGATGTGAATCTTTTGTTGTTGTTGTAGTTGTTGCAGAAACCACGAGTGCAGGGGGCTGGAGAATATTTCCCTCCCCTTCAGTTCCATGCCAAAATTGTGGAGGTGGAGATAGGTGATATCGCCATCTGTCTTTAACAAGTCCAACCTGTCTCACAGGCAATGGCAACTTTCATTCCTTCTCTGCGGGAAGGACACGACAGCAACAACAACACTCGATGTGAATCTTTTGTTTAACGTACCCGACTACATAAAAAGTGTCATTTTCGGTCAATTTCTCATTTTTTTTTCATTTAAAAATGTAAGGCCATGCTTTTGCTTGGAATATGCGATATTTAGGAAGAAAGCGTTTCAGGTATTTAAAATATTACTACATCTGTCAAAGAAACCGGAAGTTTGCTTCATAATTTGCTTTTTACACCTAATTTTCGCAGCTTCATTCCATTTTCAATTTAAAATCAATTTCTAATACTTTTTTGCTTAGTTTAATTGATTGGCAGCCTTATCGATCTTTTAATTTGACTTTTACCATTGGCAATAACAGTCTCTTTTGACGGTACACAATTTAAAGTAAAAAATTAACTTTTCAAGTTGAAAATATTGCTAACTTTTTTAAATAAAAAAATGTGGTTTTGTGTTTTTTGTACGAACTTCGAGTTAACAGATTTTAATTTTTTCCCTCCCTAAAGCAAACACATCATTGGTCATCTTAAAAATATCACCATTGGTCAGGTCAGGGGTCCGGTAGAGCAACAGCTGCGATCACGGTTTTCCATCCCATTCAAGCGATGGAATGCTGTATCAAACTTAGGACGGAGGCATTTCGAAAAATGCGCAAGATATGGCCTTATCAGGGTTAATCTTTTTATGAAAATTAATACCCAAATTTTCTCTAAAATCTGACTTTTTTTTAATAAAAATATTGGATGATTTATTAACTAAGTTTAATAAGTTCATATACAGTGCGGAAATATTTGAAGGTAAATTTAATTCACCGTTTATTAAGTTTCGTTTTTGTCGTAGTCTATCACTACCTCTAAGATTATTAACTCCCCTTCTTGTATTATCTAAATCTGAATGTGTTGAATTCATAATTAATTACTACATATTTAATAAATCAATCTTATTTATTGACCTTTCTTAATTGAGAGATTACACAAATACTATTTAAATTTTAAGAACAATAAAACACAGTGGAGTATGAGAAGAATTCAATTATGAACGACGGAATCTTAACTGAATCTACGGCAGTCGACGCGTACAATTAAGCTACACACTTATATTTAATTTGGGAAATTAAAAACTAACCTGATACCTTTTCTTATGGCAGGTTCTTCTAATTACTTCTTCTATACCTGGATTGCTTTAATGAGCGGCTTCAATCTCAGCTATCTCTCAGTTCTATCTCGAACTGATTTTATGTATACTTTTCAATAGACTTTATTCCCGACGACTATATTTCCACTAGAAAAACTACTATCTCAATTCCTTTTCTCTTCATTTCATTTCCCCCTTTTATATCCTTTTCGAACTCTCTAAACCCGAACTTATATAAAATATCTCATTTGCATAAGTCACACTTTTGGCTCTCGGTGGAGATTGGTTGAAATAAATAAAATATTTAAAGAATGCGAGAGAAGGTTAGTGAAACGCGTAAGCACCCGTCACAACCCCCTCCGAGAAAAAAAGCGTGACTTATTGAAGGTCTAAACGACCTGAAAGAACTCGCTTAATTTACCTAACGTCTGAAAAACACTGAACCTGCACAAAATTTTAACTAACTCTAGAATGCCTAAAAATACTGAACTTGTAGAAAGTTTTAACTCACGAACTTTAGAATGCCTGAAAATACTGAACTTGTAGAAAGTTTTTACTCACGAACTTTAGAATGCTTGAAAACACTGAATTTGCAGAAAATTGTAACTCTCTAAGTTAGAAACTTTAATTAAACTAGCACACAGAAATGACTACTCAAAGGGGTACTCCACTCTAATTTATTGATCTTGTACATACATTCTCTACAGTTCATCCTATTCGGGTGAAGATCAGGGGAAAACCTTTCAAGGAAAAAACCCTGATCATGCACTTTACTTAAGTTCTAATAAATATTAAAAAAAAGTTACAATAATATCTTTTTACGACATCAAACTTTCATCTCATCACTATGTTCAGGGACTGCTGCCCTGAAAGGAAACCTTGTCAATTTTTTCTAAAACATGACATTAAATGCACAGAACTTTTATACAACTTCCTTATTGACATAAAATATGGCATACATTATATTATATATATAGTTTCATAACAAAATAACCTTTATCTGGTTTCATTTTCAAAAAATTCCCAATCAATCGCGCTGCGCTGTTAATGTTTTTTGTTAGTATTCCTAATTACGCCGCGCCCAGAAACCAGACACTACTTATACATCTTAATAATTACACACAAAAATATATACATTTGTACATAGAATACATTACAACAATACAAGTAATCTCACATATAAAGCCTCGTCTTTAAAGTGTAGCAAAACAATTGCAATTCAACAAATGTTTTTCCACAATTTGAAAAAAAATTAAATACAAAAGCTTTTTTAACCGATATTAAAATACACACAACGCAGTAACTTTTATTCGCTAATTTTACAAAAAATAGACTAGCCCACATGGAAAATACTCCGAACTGTCTGTCAGAGGAAAAATAAACAAATTAGAATTATTCAACCTGGCTAGTCTTTAGATCCAATCTCTGCATAGGCTTTGTCTCCAACCATGGCCTCTGTACTGGATGACCTTGTCCTAGGGCTGTCCTCTCTGCGCTCCCACCTTCTGGGTCTCCTCTTCCATTGAGTCCGCTGAAGCTGATATGCTCCTACTGAGGCGTTCTTTTTTACTTCGAGATTTTGAATTTGGCTGCTGTCCACTCGACGTCGGCTCCGAAGGTTGTAAGGGCAGATCCGTTCTTGCTGGGGTCTGTTGTATTTGAATCTGTGGGATGGTCCTGGAATTGCTCTTTCTGATTTCCACTGTTCACTGCGGGATTGTCCTGGAATTGTTCCTTCTGAATTACTTTCTTCCACCTTTCTATACCGCTTTCTGGAGGGACGAGACGGCATTGACGAGGTCAATTTTCTCTTGTCTCGGGATACCTGGGGCTCTGGTCTCTACTTCTTCTGTATGTTTTCCACCCAAGACTCTGGTCTTCCTCTTTTCTCTTTCTCCGTCCAATGTGGTTTTCTCTTCCTTAAATTATACACATCACCCCCCGAAGAAACAGCAGACTCCGTTTGCACACGTTTTTTCCTTCTCACCTCCTCTCCATCGCGTCTATTCCGTAACTATATCTCTACTACCTTCTAAATTTCCTGATTCTGATCCTCTACGACAATTCCCATTACTTTCCGATTGCATTAATCTCGGCTGCCTATCATCCGACCTGTTTGATGCTACTGTATTATGATCACTACTTCTCGCAATTTCCGATTTGGCAACACTGTCCTCTGATTCTCTTTGATGGTAAATTCTCACCTGATCCACATTAACAGTTACTCTTTTACCAAATTTTAATATTACTAAATTATTATTATTTTTTACACTCAGAACTTTATAGGGGCCCTCAAACTTTGGCATAAATTTACCCACTATTTTCTTACTTGCCGAACTCAACGGGTGACTTTGAACTAACACTAGATCATCAAACTTCACATTAACTTCACGCCTCTTCTTATTATAATATTTCGCCCACTTCTCGTGCTGGCGCTTTGTATGTATTCTGGCCTCTTCAAACAATTTTTCTATATTCCCACAAACTAAGTCTGATCCATCAGTTACCATTACTAATTTTTGAAACGGAGTGATTAAATTTCGACCTAAAAATAATTCCGCCGGTGTTTTACCCGTTGTCTCAGGTACTGCTGTCCTAAGAGCGTAGCTGAACTCATGCAGAAATTGGTCCCAGTTAGTGTGATTATCCGCAACAAAACTCGAAATCATTTTTAAGAGAGCACGATTAACTCTTTCCGTTTGATTAGCTTGTGGACGATATACCACAGTTTTAACGTGTTTTATGTTCAACCTGCGACATACTTGCTCAAAAACTTCGGATATCATTTGGGGGCCATTGTCACTTATTAACTTTACAGCAGCTCCATAACGCGAAATATAATTCTCAAAAAATGCATTGGCAATTGCTTTAGCCGAAGCTTTCCTTAAGGGAACTATTTCAACCCATTTAGAAAAATTATCTGTTATTACTAAAATAAATTTATAGCGTTCCGGAATAGTTGCAGGGTATGGGCCTAATAAATCTAAAGATGCGATTTCATTCGGAAAATTCGTTACTATCGGAATTAATTGACCAGCTGGTAATCCGTTCTTATAATTGAATTTTTGGCATTGGTCGCAGGTTGCTACATATTTATAAATGTATTTCTCCTCATGTACGGGAAATAACACGCGTCTTTTAATTTTAAGTAGGTTTTCTTTTTGCCTAAATGGCCTGCCATCGGCGAGTCATGGAATTCTCGCATAACATCTTTACGTAATGTTTTAGGTATAAATACTCTTAATTCACCTAATGTGGTTGTATATTTTGCATAATATAACAACCCATCAATTAATTTAAAGTCGCGGGACAAATTTCTACAGATTGACTCATTAATGGAACTATCGTCATGATTTTCTAAAAACCGCAAAATTTGACCTAACTCCGGATCATTTCTCTGTTCCTCTCTCAACTGTTCTCTAGACGATAATATTAACGATCTAATCACCGCACATGACACCTTTGGTTCTTCATTACTTTCTAACGGGTTTCTAAACAACATATCAGCCACTAAATTTTGCGTACCTGGGCGATGTTCCCATTCCACATCAAAACCTGCCATCTTTTGTTTTTGCCCTGCATTTAATTTAGTCTTTAATAAATCTATCCGTACCGGTTCGTCCGAAATTGCCAATTTCTCAATCTGTGAGTCCGGAATGATTAACGATTTTGTAACAAAATCAAAACTGATCTTTGCATGTGACATAAAATCAATACCTAGGATGCATGGATATTGCATCTCAGCAATCACATGAAATTTCCACAACTTCGAAAATTCCCTTATTTTAATTCGTAACTCAATTGTGCCTAAATTTCTGCATTGTGACCCTTGAGCTGTAACTACTTCAGCTAACGATTTTTTAATAGGACAAAAAGAAAAATATGATCGGTATGATTTTTCTGAAATAAATGACTTTTTCGCACCTGTATCCCAGAGAGCTTTTATAAAAGTATCATGCAAAAGAATCAGCACATACGGAAGTTCAACTGGTGATAATCGTAATGGATTAAGTTTAGTTCTATTAAGAGGATTTGACTCAACACGATCTCTTAGAAAGTTTAAATTGGAATTTCTCTGCCTTCCGCTGTTGCAATCAACACGCCTCCAATTCTGCTTTGCTGAATCATCACTAGGACCCTTCCTAACCACCATCCTACGGTTCTGATACCGGTCTGTTCGCTGATTTGGTTGGTTGTAGCGATTTCCTCCCTCGAATCCTTGATTTTGATAACTATGACGAGAAAAATTATTCGCACCCCTGCTTAGTCCTCTTTGATCATTTTGTCTATTTCCGGCCCCTGTATCTCTCCAATTTCCATTATTGCTTCTTTCCTCAGGATTCCTACTCATATCCCAACCTCGTCCAGCAAAATTATTACTCGAACCCTGGTTTTCCCTGCAGCTATGACGCTCCTCATACCGGTCTACCAACTCTAACAACTGAACTTTCGTTGGGGGGTTTCGAACTTCTAAATAATCCATAATTTGGGGTTTTAGTCGCATTACTATGTGATCGACCAATTTTATCTCATCATAGTTCAAATTTAAAGCTTTATGGATTTGTAATAGCTGGAAAATAAAGTCTGACGGGGCTTGACCTCTCCGTTGCTTCGATGAAAAAAACTGAGCCTCTAACTCTGATTTATTCCGTACTACAGGAAAACTATCCGACAACTTCTTTTTAAGCGTTGCAAACGCAGTCGCTTCTTCATTTACACACTCGAATCCGATAACCTCAAACCAGTCTAACGCTCTCCCAATTAAATGACCCTTTAAATACGCACATGCTAGATTCGCCGGTATTTCATAGTAGGCTATGTTATCGTCTATATTTGAAATAAACTCAGACACATTTTCTTTACCCGGAAAAAATTATTCCGGCAAAACTCTAAATCCTGTACTTGCTCTTAATTACGATATTTCGGTTGGGCGCCAGTGTCGTAGTCTATTACTACCTCTAAGATTATTAACTCCCCTTCTTGAATTATCTAAATCTGAATGTGTTGAATTCATAATTAATTACTACATATTTAATAAATCAATCTTATTTATTGACCTTTCTTAATTGAGAGATTACACAAATACTATTTAAATTTTAAGAACAATAAAACACAGTGGAGTATGAGAAGAATTCAATTATGAACGACGGAATCTTAACTGAATCTACGGCAGTCGACGCGTACAATTAAGCTACACACTTATATTTAATTTGGGAAATTAAAAACTAACCTGATACCTTTTCTTATGGCAGGTTCTTCTAATTACTTCTTCTATACCTGGATTGCTTTAATGAGCGGCTTCAATCTCAGCTATCTCTCAGTTCTATCTCGAACTGATTTTATGTATACTTTTCAATAGACTTTATTCCCGACGACTATATTTCCACTAGAAAAACTACTATCTCAATTCCTTTTCTCTTCATTTCATTTCCCCCTTTTATATCCTTTTCGAACTCTCTAAACCCGAACTTATATAAAATATCTCATTTGCATAAGTCACACTTTTGGCTCTCGGTGGAGATTGGTTGAAATAAATAAAATATTTAAAGAATGCGAGAGAAGGTTAGTGAAACGCGTAAGCACCCGTCACATTTTGTAAAGATGAATATATATGATCGAATAAATTGCTAACTGAAGACAATGTGTTTTTCGAGCTTCTTGCCTATAGCGATACAAATTTTGAATTTTCATTTTCTCCCCTCGCTTTTCGTAACACATTTAGAACAATAAATTTATAATATTGATAATTGTGAAAAATTGGTAAAAAAATGCATGCGTTTATCAGTGTGAACACGGAGTAGAAGTTAACTTCTTTGGCTTATATATATTGAATCGTATATAAAATGCAGTTTTATTTTAAAGCAATCTTATATATAATTAACAAATTTATTATTATCATTATTAAGTAAAACTGTATTTAAAAAAACAATTAGAATGGAAAAGGTATCAGTATAAACAAAAATTTCATTTTCAATACATATTACTAAAAAAAAATTATTGTATATATTTATAGAAAAGTATCATTACTTTATTAGTCTATTTCCAATATGCTTATGGGTGTTTCAGTACATACTTTTGTTATCAAAAACTTGTTGCAACTAAAATAAGAAATGTAGGTTTTGCACTCAATATATATCTCTCTCATTTAAGCATCTCAAAAACACTGCATCAATCGTAGTATTTGATTTTGTCGTTAATATTATTGTGTTATTTTGTAGAGATAGGCAAAATTGTCTTTTAAAAATTTAATCAGCTGTAGAGATTTGTCTAAAGCAAAATTGACATTATAAATTCTCCACTTAAAATCATAGGTAATTTGTCTTAATTTTTATTAAGTAAAGCAGAACCTCTTGATAAGTATGGTAATAATGATTGTTGAAGGAATTCGATAATGTCATCCAATTTTTGTTCGGAGTAATATATACTGCTCCAATTGTAATTTTTTGTCCATTACCTATTCCTCTATTCCGAATTTAGTCAAGCACACATTTCCCTCTGAAAATCGAATGGTACCATAAATATTGGATTGACTGACAGAAAAATCCATGGATGGAGTTATAATGTTAACAACATCGCTAGAATTTTGATATATCTCAACTCCTCCTACTCTCATGTTTGGTCGTTCATACTTCATAATACAGTTGAAATTAGAGAATAGATCTATCATTTTCATTGTCCGCCAAGTTTCTAATAAAACTAAGATATTTGAATTTTTTAATACTGAATCTTTTAAGTCTACAGAGTGAGGCAATTAAAAGTAAAAATTGAAAAGCCTTGTCTGTTCTTTATGGAATTAATCAAACCTTCATTGATAGTTTGTTCAATGAAAGTCGTTTAAATTCCTCTTGCAAATCAATTGTCGACGACGATCGTCTTAGACCACGGTAGAATGTTTTATCGTTATATTTTTTTGTCGTAATAATGTAATCTTTCAACGCTCGTTACACGTGATAAAGCAATTTATAATAATGATTGAGAATGACGTCGATCGCATTCGTAAGCAATTTCTGAGTATGTGTTACCTTGAGATTTATGAATTGTTGTAGCACACCAACAGAACGTGCGCACGCTTAACAAATATTGTTTGTTATTGTTGAGTGGAATAGAGTGGAAGAACTCAGTATCATTGGTACTGCCATTCTACTGACGTTAATTTCCACTACATAACCTGTGCTTTGGATTTTAATCCCCCCCCTCCCCTATTTTAGGTAAATCTGGAAACTCACGCCATAGTCTTAACTAATCCTTCATCATTTGTTTCTACATGAACTAGCTTTCCAACTGCATCATTTGCCAATCCATCTGTCACATCAATATTTGTGGCAATCATGTGATAAATATTTTTCACATAAACTGTTTGATAAGGCAATCCATTTGTATCAATTAATGACATCTTATGTTATTTATGTTGTACGAAAGTTTCTTGTTCATTTGATGTGCAATTAATATATTCATCTTTTGCAGTTGAAGTTATTCTGTCCGCATATGCATTCAATATTTTATTATTATACACATTGACGGAATTGTTAGTGTTGAATAATAGTATACCTTGAGAACATCTTGCTTCAGCTTCTTCCACAATACAAAAACGAGACTCAATCAGAGTTATTTCCATTTCATCAAGTTGTTCATCGTTTCCAATTTTTGCAAGTACAGAAGAAAATTGTTGATTCGCTTGACGCATGACTTCATTTGGTTCATAAAATTTTAGATTTTGCCATAAAATCGGTCCAACGATGATCTGTTTTGGTAGCTTATAGATGGGTGTAGAACAAACTGGTGGTAATTGACGTAAATCTATTAAAATAATATCTAATCCACCAAAATTTCACTGAAAATTTCCAGTTATTTGTTTTACTCTGGAATCAGCCTTCGATAATAATTGAGTACTGGTCATACTTATCTCATCAATGATTATGACTTTTATGTATTTGAAAAGAGTTCTGTGTTGTTGAACAGTTCCAGAATTTATATAACGAAAGTAATTTTGATAAAGAAATTTTTAAAGCTGTATGAACAGTCGTTCCTGAAATAGCTACTGCTGCTTTATCAGTTGAAGCTCAAGTTATATATGTTGTTGTTGTTACTAATGCCACCTGTCTGATGTAGTCAGATCAAGGCTCACGAAATTCATCATGGCAACGGGCTAGATCTACGCCTGTCGTTAGCCTAAGCTGTGAGCCTCCAAGAAGGTGACAGTACGATTTTGCTCACACAACACGATAGATGGCAACACAATTCGGACCCAATGATTTAACGAGCACGTTCTCCGTGTATACTCGGCGAGTATTTGATGGCATCGGGCATCGAACCCAGGCCTTCTGGTCTGGAGTCCGATACTCTAACCACTAGGCTACCCACTCAAGTTATATATGCATTACAATATCCATCATTGTCTGTATAGCGATTATAAATTTCTATCAAACGTTTAATGACGAACGATTAAATTTCCATAGTTGATTAACAGGTTTTTATTATAAGTTTATTATTCTTCGTAGAAAGATATAAGTACCTCCAAATTCTAATTTTAGATAAAATTATTTTTTTTAATTTATAATTTAATATATTATTTTTAATTCATATAATCTTAGTGTCCCTAGTAGGTAGTATGTTTACAATTCTTAATTTATTATTTCTATTATTTTCATACTTTTGCTAAGTGCTACATTTTAGCCATTGCTATGCTTTGAATTTGTATTTGGGTTCAGAATCTGGCAATAACTTGCTTATTGTACTCATATTTAGCGCGGGCTCTGCATTTTTTTAATGCAATTTTAGGTAAGTTACCTTTTTCTCATAATGGACTTAGATTTTCTATCTATTATTTACAATAGGTGTTTACTCAGTATTATTAACAGAAAAAGGGAAGGTTGGCTGGCCACAAAACATGTTCAACCCCCCTTTTATATAAATTATTTTATATTTAAGCTGTCCTAGTTCAGCAATGTTGATAATACTGTAGCATCCATGCTTATACAGTGGATAAAAAGAGTATTGGCAATTGTCTATAATTGATCATATTAGTTAACAAAGGAAATGATTGACAATTTTAACTGGACATAACGAACACAGGAGGTAATAAACACACAAATCTAATGAAACTTACATTTTAATATGCCTTTTGCACAAAATATACAACAAAAACGTAAATTTTCATGTCAAAAAAGTATTGGCAAAGTTATAACTGTTATGCAAATTTTGTCATGTTGAGGTCACGTGTTTAGACTGATAAGAGAAAGCCTGTTAGTATAAAGTCTGCAGGGCTATTTCAAAATTTTTAAAACGTTATTTTGTTAATGCTGTGATAAAATGGCTTTGAAATCGAAATCGAAGGAGTTGGATGTTAATGTTAAAAACATGATTATTCAGCTCAGAAATGAGGGTTTAACTTATCGTGCTATAGGAATACAACTGAACATAAGTTTATTTACTGTCAGAAGTGTAAAAAAGTTCAACGAGACAGGATCCATAGAAAATAAGGTTAGAAGTGGACGGATTGGAATATTTTCTGCAAGGGAGAAACGTAGCATTATCAAAGAGATTAAGAAAAATCCCAAAATAAGTGCACCCCAGTTAGCCAAAGATGTGCTAATACTTCGCATAAAACTTTTAGTGTACAGACTATACGGAATATTTTACATAAGAAAGGTTTTATGGAAGGGCAGCTAGAAAGAAACCTTTCATTTTGGAAAGAAACAGAAGAAAGAGATTAGATTTTGCAAAATCTCATGTTAATTTATCAGATGAGTTTTGGAAAACAGTTATTTTTTCCGACGAATCGAAGTTTAACATTTTCGAGAGTGATGGATGACAATATGTGGGGAGAAAGCCAAACACCGAACTGGAAAAACAACATTTAACACCGACTGTGAAACATGGTAGAGGGAGCGTCTTAGTTTGGGGCTGTATGGCAGCAAACGGAGTTGGTAAACTGTGCTTCATTGATGGTATTACGACAGTACGTACGTACATCGACATAATTTGCAATCCAGTGCCCAAAAACTTGGCTTAGGAACATTATTTGTGTTTCAACAAGACAATGACCCTAAGCATACAGCGAACCTCACCCGGGAGTGGTTACTGTATAACTCTCCTCGCCAGTTAAAGACGCCGCCTCAATCGCCTGACATAAATTCAATTGAGAATTTATGGCACAAATTGGACATAGAAGTCAGGAAACATAAAATTTCGTGTAAAGATGAACTTAAGCGTATACTCCTGCAAGAATGGCACAAAATTCCCAATAGTACAACCAAGGCTTTGGTTTTCTCTATGATAAATAGATTACAAGCTGTTATAAATGCAAAAGGTATGCATACAAAGTATTAAACATATCCTGATTTTATTCTCACATTTTACTTATTATTTTACCAATACTTTTTTGACATGCAAAAATACGTTTTTGTTGTATATTTTCTGTAAAGACATATTAAAATGAAAGTTTCATTAGATTTGTGTGTTTACTACCTCCTGTGTTCGTTATGTCCAGTTAAAATTGTCAAGCATTTCCTTTGTTAGCTAATTTGATCTATTATAGGCAATTGCCAATACTTTTTTTACCCACTGTATATTGTTTTTATATTTATCTCTATATTTTAATTTTTCTTATTTCCTTTTAAAATCTATTGTCTGGTTATCTTAGAATTTCAATTTTCAGTTTGATCATGTTTAATCATCTCTCTATTGTAGAGAAATTTTAATTTTTTATATATATATATATATATTGCGTATAAAAGAAGAAGTGTAATCATTCACTGTAGCTCGGTCGTTAGAGCACTGGACTGAAGATCCGTCGATCACAGATTCGAATCCGAGCCAGTGCGTTTTCATCCAAAGATTGGAGTTTTAACTTAAAAAATGTTATTTATAACTTCTCTGGAATCTGGCTGATTCTAGAACTCTCTTTACTATTCAGATATTTTTCGTACTATGTAAATTAGTTGCAGCGTGCGCGCGCATGCCCAGTTATTCCTCGAATATTTTTTTAGCGTTATAAAAGCTGAGTCCCTCCAGTTGAAGGTACACATATACAGCGAATATGATGAAAAATTTTTAAATACACAAATTAATGAAGCATATAACACGTTCACAACCATCAAATTAATTATACTGAAACGTATATCTGATTTAAGAACTCACTAAAAGACTAAATGTATAATGTAACTCTCCCGAGAATATGTTTCTATTTCTACAGTGTAGTGTGTGTATATACGCGTACTTATTACGTGTGTGTGTGTATGCTCGAAAACTATATACTATGAAGTCCCATAGTAAATGCTTACCTATACATTTACTCATTTTGGTATACTACTAGATCCAGGCGCAAACACAGCTACATCCCTACCTTACGTTCATCGCGTAACAAACATTTTTCCCTACCGTGCCACAAAAGAAGTTAACTTCAAAAATAACGAAATCTATCCATCGTCAAGTGCAATGCGCGAAATGTTTTTTTATTTGAATTTTATTTATTTTTCCTTTTTACTTAGCTATGTGAAAGACAGCTTTTCTAGAACATAGGGATTGAAAAAGGGAAATAGTGGAATTTTTTTCGACCCACCCTACAGTACATTTATGCAAAGTTTCGAATTCAAAAGCCCATTTATTTATTGGACACTTTCTCCGATCTGAAGAACATGCGACAGTCTACAAGAAATAAATGTTTGGAAGTTGAGCAAGTTTATGAAATCGGATTTCTTGATGAAATTTCAAAAATAACAGAAATAAAAAGCTTCAGTTTAGTATCGACGATTTTTTTTCTATTCAAATATTTCTGAATAGAAAAAAATCAATAAAAATGCTGACTCGATATGTTTTTAAATCGAATGCACGCGTTCAAATGCTTTATCAAGATCCCTTGATTTCTTTTCAAATTCTTTGTTGTAACATTTCAGGGTTGGTGGTTCTTTGCCCATTGTGTTTACCTACTACGGTGAATTCCTGGTGAAGCGGCATAGAGGACGCCACCTGAGCTGGCTGCTCACCTTCTGGGGGATCGGCGGACTCTTCACGGCACTCATGGCATGGCTCATGATCACCCAGCCGAGTAAGTTCTCATCGCCTTAAAGAATATATACGCTTTGTTGGAAATCATTGCTACTCACCATTCATCTGTCTTCTCGTGGAGCTCCATCCATGACTCTAAGAAATTATTTTTATGCCTTTTCGTTCTCTACATAGCCTGCATAAATTGAAATAAATTTGAGTTTTCTTAGTACCGGTGGATGTTAGGATCCCCTCCCCCTTTTTTTAGCAATTTCTGTAAATAACCGCCAGTTTTACATTTGTAAGCCTACGGTGAGATTTAACTCACTCTTTGAGCTTAAGGCATTTATAAGATATATAAAAAAAGATAGTAGTTTATCCTAATAAGTTTATTTAAGAAATAATGTTATATTTTCTAAAATAGAAACATAAGCAAAGTGATTAATATTTTACTATTTCGCTTATATTTCCAAATGTCAGAAACCACCTTTCATGTTTCGATGATTCATCATTTTAGGTCATTGTTATTCAGTAGTTGAAAGTATTCCTTTTCTGTGATGTTAACGACTTCGATAAAAGGTCTCTTCCTCTCGATTTCAACATCTTTACTAATCTCTGTCAGACGTCCTCTTTGAAATGATCCTCTATTCAGATCCTCAGAAATTCTCTTTGACGACATCAAAGAATCAATAAAACTATGACAGATTAGAAGGGTGCTTAATCTTTGAGCCAATGGATCTGAAACAATTACACCCAATGCAATTCCTTTCCTTTTAGACGCAGAGGGACTGGGAACTCGTCTCAGCAGCTGGAGAGTGTTCCTTGTTGTGTGCTCTACTCCTGCCCTCCTCACCATTTTCGGCCTCTTCTTTCTGCCGGAGAGCCCGCGCTATCTGTTGGAGGTGAGTGCTTTTTGCTCGACACTTCTGCGGTATCTCCGATAACCACCTCTCGCGAGAAACTTTCTAAAAGAGAGTTCTTGATTTGAATTACAAAATAAAACTTTTAGATACCACGGGCTCATTGCTTTGGTTATCGATAAATTGCTTAGCTCATCATTTTTCAGATTTGTACTATTCCCGCTTAAACAGACCAATAATGAATAAAATTTTAAGAATATGTTATAACACTGTAAGATATTTTGAAAGGCTTTCCTCGATATATTGATGCATTCTCTCCCCCCCCCCCAATTACATAGCTCCTTGCCGGCTAAAATAGTTTTCCCAAAACTTTCGAGGGAATCAATTTACTTTGGCATTCTGAATTTTCTTTCGTTTCAAATGCTCACACACACACACAAAAACCTTATTTAAGTTAAGGTACGGATTACTGTATGTAAAGCGCAGCACATTTACCATTTTAAAAATCACACACCTTGTAAATTATTTACATTCAAGGTCTGTGCGAAATATTTGTGCACTTGTAAATTGTTACATCTGTTTTACGAATAAAGTATTAGTACGTAATTACTTGTCAAATTTATTTATTTCATGCATAGATAATGTTATTCAACAAGCATTTTCTTTCGCCTTAGCTTATTTTATCACACAAACAATAATGTACCTAAAAATAAGAAATATTTCGACTTTATTCTTTTGACTCTCATGCTTATTCTCTCAGTGTGGTCAGGATGTGGAAGCCATGTACGTCTATCAGAAGGTGTTCCGAATTAACCACAAGCAAAGTGATGAATACCCGGTGAGTACGATTCCCAGCAGCTTCCCTTCATCGACACTTTAGGGAATTCTCTATTAAAGACATTTCTTTGTGTTTTCAGTTGAGCGAAATGGAGCTTCCCGCCCGGCCCACCCCCGGGGCTTCTGGGGGGTGTCTTAGCGATGCTCTCGAGGCCTTCGAAACGGTAAGTGGCTCGCTGTGGTAATACTCGAAACTTTAAATTCATTTCTCATAAACCAAACTGAATGGAATTCTTAGCCTACATTCAACAACACTTTCGGGAGATTGCGGCAGTTTTTTCAGTCAGTGGGTGAACATCATTACAATTCAGCAAAATGTTTATTTGAGAGTGGCTTTTGTCCAGTTACATCTGTCAAGCAAGTGCGGTGGTGGTGTCAAGGATTCTTGTCTGCATCTGTTCAAAGCTCAAACGAAGCCTACATCAAATCAACAATGGCAAACTGGCTCTAATTCTAGAGAATTGTAGCATGATTATAATTTTGGTGTGGAACAAAAGGTGTACATATATTTTATTATGTATGCTTTAGAAAACAATTTTTTGATCAAAACACATTTAAATTCCGTTTTTTCTTTATTTTTTTCTTACGATAATCAAAATATTTTAATGCTGATTTTTTTTGAGACTGCAGTGACTTTAGTACCCCAGCTCAACATCCAAAAAATAATAAATTCGGTTGCAGACTGAAGATATTACAAAGAACTCACTTGTCACAACGAGACAGGAAAAGGTAGCGATTTAAATGTGATCAGATAAAAGGATTGCTCAAACTGAACGAAAACGTTTGAAGAATTCTTTAGAACAGAGAGCAAGAATTAAAATGCGCTTATAGAAGAGTAAAACAAAATACTTTAAAAGCTTAT
The DNA here is from genome assembly GCA_019973975.1 of Trichonephila clavata. Taxonomy (NCBI): domain Eukaryota; kingdom Metazoa; phylum Arthropoda; class Arachnida; order Araneae; family Nephilidae; genus Trichonephila; species Trichonephila clavata. Next base: position 145,812 of record BMAO01023610.1, read on the forward strand.
TCACACCAAAACAGTAAGCAGCGAATGGGGAAGATGAAGCTAATCAGAAGCATTAGAGTCCTCGTACAGAGGGAGATGTTAAGAGCGTTTACGGGAACTTTCAAGAGTTCAGACTTTTTTCATAGTTTCATTGAAGGGTGTATATCCTCGATTGAGGATTGAGTCAGAGTTATCTCTAGTCTTTAAATCTTACCTATATCTTGTCCGAGGAGTTACTTGTTATTTTTGCTTTCTTTGGCTAGCAGGAGATCTGCAAAAATTCACGAGAACATGGATAATGAGAAAGCATCTGTTGTTCCAACTATGTGAAGGTATAAAGCTCATTTTCTGCATCGTTCTTTTGAACCGATTGTAAGTTGAACCGATTGTAATTTGAATTCCCTTTCCACATTCCCACCACGTAGCATAGACAGCTTTAAGCCCCTACACGATGGGTCTTAATGGAATTAGGACTCGAACTCTTGGAGCAATTTAAATATAGTCACTTGCCTACTGTGGTAGTTGGAGTTATTTGAAAAACAAGGCTTTCAGGAGAGATATGCATAAACCCTTTTTTTTTCAATTTTGTTACACATTAATTTTTTTTTTGTTTAAAAAATGTTTACGCTTTTTTTTTACAATGGAACAGTGCCCACTTACTATTGCAAGCCTTCAACTATAATTTGTTACATAAGTGAAGCAAGATATTTTTTAAGCAATGTAGTTAAAAGTAATAGTTCATTAATTTTTTTCAAGAAAACCATTTTTTTCCAGAAAAAAGAAATCTTGTTGTTGTTTTTAATCCTCCAGAAACTAACGAGGCGTTGAGAACCTTAGCTTTTAAAAAGTCGCGTAGATTTTTGAAGCAAATGATTCTCAAAAGAATTAAAGATAATCGATTTTTCTCTTTCCTTTCATTTGCAATGTTTCTGAAATATCTTGAATGCAAACACTTATTTCTCATTGATTTTATTTCAAAATACTTAATTAACAGCAGTTTTTTTTCCAGTTTTGGGGATCCTTCATGCAGATATTGTGGCCGCCATACACAGGGATGACGTCTGTGCTTCTTGTGGTGTGGACGACCACTGCATTTGGGTAGGTTTGAGAAACAGATCAATAACGTTTTTCTTTCAACACGACTCGTCCTTTTCACCTTAAAGATAAGAGTGAAAACATTCTCTTAGCTTTGGAACGATCGAAATACTTGATACGTTCTCCAAAAGTCACTTGTCTTACCGGGGCATTTTTTATTCACATTCTACAGGATAAGAAAAATTCAGCTCATGATTTACTGAATGCGCAAATCAGTCAATGCTGCCCAAAATCTTAAATAAACACGCGTTGATCTTTTTTCGTAAGTTGGGAGGGGGAGTCTTATTATTTATTAAATGAAGCAGCTTTTTATTAGTGACAGATAGATTGAACGCATAATAAAGGAGACACGTTAATTCGTGCAGTATCAGAGTCTGAAATATAGCTTTGCTCAAGATTCTGGAAAGCAAACCAGCATGGCACGGGCAATCAGAAAGTATTAGATGCGTGTTGTGATTTACCATATTTTTGCAGATCCAGAAAATGACGGGAAGATCATGCGAAGGATTTAGCATTCACAAGATGCAAGGCATTCAAATCAAAACAAACTATTCTTAACACAGAAGAATCGGTAAACCTTGTGCGACGTACTCAATATAATTAAGAATTAGTATACTTTCGGAATTTTATTTATTCGAACCTTTAGAGAAATGTTTTAGGGGGGCGACAAAATTTTTTTTCGAACCAGGAGAATTTGCAAAACACCACTGTAAGCAGCTTAATAAGAAACAGTACCACAAAGGGACGTCTACCTGAAAGTAGACCCTGGGCTCCTACGCAAATACAGGCTCCCCCTTCAGAGTAGACAGTGCACAGCATCTACTCTGTCGAATACTCCTACAAACAATGACCCGAAGCAAATAAATGTGTAGGTCTTGCAATCGGCTCGATCGACTACCGCCTTTTGACTGATCGAGTAATGGTGGTCGTAGGCCTAGGCCTATACATGGATCGCATGTAGCCAATTGACATATCGTTCAGAATTCCCGGTTTTTCGGATAATACAACCATTAATAACATTTGACCGTTGAAATGATTCAAATCATGATCTTACAAAGGTCGAGAATGAGACGAGGCCCTGACCTCGGGCCCAGTTGACCCATGCCTTAAGACAAGGGGATGTCCAAATTAGTGTTATACATATACGTTGGAATAAATGCCTCAACGTTCAAAAATATATATAAATAAAAATATTCATTGTTTGTTGAATGCATTAAATATTTTCATAAGATATATTATTGTAATTTTAGTTTATTATAAGACACTTCTCGTACCATTAAATGATACCCCGAGTGATATCTGCTCATTTCTATGAGTGGTCTTTACTATGGAATAGGTGGAATTAATAACGTTTTTCGGCGGCATCCAAAATTTGTACAAGTAAAAACAAATTGAGCTCGAATGAATACAAAAAATAACTAGAGCGAGCTTTAAGTAGTCGCATATGAAGTATAAAATCTGATTTGTTATCGTGATAAATACGCAATAGTAACTCAAATCCTGAAAAAAATTAATTGGGCATGATTGGAAAAATTTTCTATCGAATAATTATACCTTTAATGAAAATTTTATTGAATTAACACAAGGAGTAATGCAATTTTTTTGATCAAAAATAATTATTCTTGTTCATTTTGGGGAGTGAGTGAGTGAATATTAACGTCCCACTGTTCAGCTACACGAGGGCTTTTGGGGACGGTCCGCGTAATTTTGAACCATGGTCAAGCGACGCGGACGACACCTGAGCTGGCACCCCCCTCTCCTAACTACCCCACCACACCAACGGGAGGACGGTTTCAATTTGGGGAAGAGTGGAGACATAATAACTAAAGACATAGACTTATAATAACTAAAATATGACACATATACTTGTGATTTCAAAGTATTTAAAAACCGTTGAAAAACAGCGTCAATAACAGTGTCACTGTTAGTTGTCGAAACATTTCAATTTGTTTTCATTTCGAGCTTGTGAGTTCCACATTAAAAAAACTATGACCTGCTCAGCTTCTGGCAAACTAAAAAGTTTACGTGAAAATCACCACTCAAAACAATGAGAAGCAAGTGATAGTCTTTTTTTAAAAAAGCAGAACCGCCTTCGGCATATGGTAAAAGTACAAATTTTGGAAGTTTTTCGAACCGTTTGGTTCAGAAAAATGTATACGACCACCGAAATCACTGTTTGTCCATTTTTTCAAATAAGCATTCTGCCGCACATATGTCCCCAATATCTTGCCTAACAATACCCAGTCCACTTGTCTGACGATAAATAATGTCCATACTAGCTGCCATGGCCCGGCGTTGTACGGGCTTTTACCCAGTGTATAACTGTTTATGCCTGTGAAAATTTCCCCTTCCCCTCTCGGTATCAGCATTTGCTGGTTATGTGTGTGATTTCGATATCCATGTCATTAAAATTCCCTTATTCGAAATATCTTCTACCTCTTAGTCCCGTCGGAGAGAATGTTTCCCCTCCGCTTAGTCCGGTGCTTCACGGGCTTTTTCCGAGAGTATAACTTTATATATTCCAATGGAAATTTCCTTTTTTCTTCTAGATGCCAGCACTCCTGAGTGAGGGTGTATGCGCAATGTGAGGGATTTCTACACTTATGTCATTAAAATTATCTCTTTTCCAAAAGGTCTTCAATTTTTTTTTCCTTTACAGACAGATTTCTTTTAACTCAATTTATCCCGGCGTTTATACACACCTTTTCGTGAATAAAACTCTTTTTCTGTCTCTTTTCCCTCAGTGATATGATCTTTCTTTATATTTCTATTTTCGATTTCTAATCTAGTTTTATCCATCAGAAAAAGACAATGTACTGTTTTACTATTAAATAATAAATTTTTTTAATTAATATTAAAAAGCAATACTAATTGCGTTTTTTTTTAAAAAAAAACAATTATAGCAATTTTTGTTAAATAATGAATGAAAAAAATACTTACCATTAACTATTGAAAAGATTGCTTATTTCTGTATGTTTGATTATTCCATTAAGAATATATAACTATAAAAAAAATATGGGAAAGAAAATCTAGCCTTTTTTGTTTGCATTCACTTTGTAAAGAAAGATTCAAAATGTAAATAATACTATAAGATGAAAACATTTCAGTATTTTCTTTTATTCATAAAGTTTTTCACTCTAAATTGCTTTTTTAAAAATAACGAAAACTAACTGTCGAAATGTATCAGAAAGTTGTCTCTTTCTGCTTATTCTCCATAAGCCTCAAACTGGTCAATTCTTTCGAAGATTTATCCCAATTAAGTATTACTGGCATTCGGTGATTTTAGCAATTTTTTTTCGTGGTATTTTTATGGCTCCTTGAAATGGAAACGTGTTTTTTTAAAAATATTTTATGTGCAAAAAAGAAAAAAAAATAGAAATTTTTTTCAAAATAAGGAAATTTTATAATATTTTTAAAGAAGTTTTATAATATTCCATCCAAGTCTAACTTTGCAGCGTTGATAAATGTATACAATTTACCAATCTACTTTAAAAATAGTCATAACTTTCTCTTTTTTTAAATTTAAGTCCAAGAAATGCAAAGAAATTTGTAAAAAATGTAAAACATTGTAGAAATTGGGATTATAATAATACATTTCAAGTTAGTTACGCTTTAAAAGCATTTATTTTTTTAACAGTTTAAGTTAATACAGTCAACAGAGCAACGTCATAAAATTTTAAGTTTGGCGGAAAACCGATTTTCGTCGCCTGCTTTTGTCACTGTTGTAACAATAACATTGCTGCAACAATGGAGACAAATCAAAGTTTGTACGAAAAAAAACGGTTTTATGAGGAACTGTCCATATGAGGAATCACAACATGTGAGTTGTTCTGTTTGCGATAGATCGCTACACTAGCTGCTCTGTGGGCCGGCCGTTTAAATTGTACGCATCAATCGAAGTTAAGTATCGTAACACGTTCGTCATTATATAACCACGTCTCTGCTAACATGAGTAATGTACAATTTTGAGAAATAACATGGTCGAAATCTGTTTGGTAAGCCTTGAAACTGACAATTGAGCGTAAGGTTCGCAAGTTTATCCTGGATAAAGTCTAATAAGACTTGCTGGTATGTGAGAAGTGGATTTAGAGTCAAGTGCCGGGTTCAGTTCGCAGTGGCACTGTAGTAGCTGAATTTTTTTGTTCATGGTAAAATACATGGTCTTGAGTAGGTGATACCATAAAAAGGCCTTCTAGGCTTGTAACTCGCGATAATGCAACGTAGACGAGCAGTTGTTGATGAGATTTTTCATAAGAATAAACAGTCAGATCGAATGTTCCACGCTGTTATTTGTGGAGAGTCATGGCACAAGCAGGCGTCAATGGAAAGTTACTCCTTTTTGCAGTGATACTTCGATTATTGTTGAGATAAATAGAGGCGTGGCGTAGACCAATGAGGGGCCCAGTCTTTGAATATGTTTTTGTCTTGCTAATATTTTGCAGCTAGTTTTCTCGTCTTTTGAACAATTCTAGAACTGTCAGCGAATTTTAACCAAAGTCGTTTAACATCTCCAATGTTTACATTCTCCTCTAGAGGGACAGCTTCATATTTCTCAACAAGTTTTAAATTACCGTAAGTTCCATTGGATAATTCATCGGCTGTATCTACATTCGTTGTAATGATGTATGGCATATCAATCACTAGAGTCAGTTCGTACGGCAAACCACCTGTATGGAGTATCAACATTTTATGAAGTTTCTGCCGCGCAAACGCAAATCCTGCACTGTGCCATTCGCAATGGAAATTATTCTGTCTTCTGCCCTGTTGAGTATACTCAAATTATATTCCTTCACGTCGTGATTCATCAAAAGGAGTGTCTTCTACCATGCGGGCAAAGATTATCTGCCTGTTCTTTAGTAACAAATCTAGACTCAATCTCTCTGCTCGTCAGGTTCCAATTTCTCACCGTCGCCAATTTTAGTGAGTATGCGAGAGAAAATTGCATTCGATTGCCTCATGACTTGAGTCAATTAATAAGATTGAAGGCCACGCCAAAGTATTGGACCAGCTAGAGTCATTTTAATTTGGTTAAATATCGGAGTCGCACGGACAGGCGGCAACTGTCGCAAATCTCCAATTAAAAATACCTTTTCCTCCGAAGGCTCGACCATAATCTCCCGCTATCTGCTTCAATCTGCCATCAACTTGATGTAAAAATTCAGCCGACATCATGCTAATTTCATCGATAATAATGCAACGTACATACTTGAACAACGTTCAAAATTGTTGGACAACCTCATTAGAGAGCCGAAAATGTTTGCCAAAGGAAATTTTCAATGCAGTGTGGATAGTCAGGCCATTAATTGCAACAGCTGCTTTGTCTGTTGAGGTGTATGTGATATACCCATGGTTTTCGGTAAATGGGCTCTAAATTTTCATGAGTAATTTAATTACAAATGTTTAACCGCAACCTGCAGGTCATGTAAAAAAGATTTGTAAGGGCTGAGACTCACTATCGAGTAACGTTTACTTATGACTTTTGCTCAGCCATTTGCATCAAAATCTTTTTGGGGCATAAGATTTTCACGCTTTCTTACAACGGGTCCAAGTCGAATGATGAACTTTGTCAGACACTTAACAGTAAATATAATTATTAATATAGTTTACACACTTAATTTTTACCTCAGATTCCATACACGACACTGTATAACTGTAGATAAGTGCACAGCTGATGCGTTCTCCGTCTCTACTTCCCTTTCTCGTCCCACATTATGTTGGCCGACAGTACAAGGTGGTACCAACCTTACGCAAAATGGGTTGGCCCCATCTCTCCGCTCATTAGTCAAATCAAATAGCGCACGCTTCCCCTGTTTCCTGTGACACATTTCTGTCCTTTTCCACGATGTCACTCCCACAAAATATATCCAGCAACCGAGAGGAAAGATGTTACACATCAAAAAGATTTTGGAAATATTCTAGAGCACAGAAATTAACCGTTCTTCATTTAGGAAGATCAGTTGCACTAAATTTCTACAAATGTTTGATATATAATGAGATTATACGATTTATCAAGAAATAATTTCACTAGTAATAAAAACTCATTTAAGAAATCATTCATAAACCATGTAGACTAAAACAGAAAACTAAGAATAGATTTGTCATTAGATTAATTAATTAAAAAATTTCTGATGCATTTGTATTTGAGAAAAATTCCCCCGATTACATATATATATATATATATAAAAAATAAAAAGTGTTAATTCGTAACGAGAGATACGTATATGGAAAAGTGGGCACCATCAATAAGTTAATCAGCTTACCCCTTTTTAAGTAGTTTTATGGTTGGTGTCTATGGCTGGTTTAAGTGAATATGCTGAATTGCAAATATTATTTTGAATTAATCCATTAAGTTTTTTTTTTCTCACCTGAAATGTAAAAGCATTTTCTACGTGGAAACAAGACATTGGTTTTGTCATTGATATATTGATTCAAATCCGAATGTATAAAAAGGAATCCAATACGTTTTGTAAGGAATAGATCCTCTTGGAGGCACAAAACGTTCTATGAAAAACTTTGCATGAAGCAGGTTGGGTTTTTTTCCATTTACCTCAAATATTATTAAATTATCATAATTAAAGTGCGAACAACTCTGATCGTTGACATGCCTTTCATTTCTTTCTAAGCACTCGCATGCAGCACTATGTGTTTTATAATTAAATTTCCTCTAAATTTTGTTTTCTCGCGCAGTTTCTACGGCATGTCCATCTGGTTCCCCGAACAGCTGCGCCACTTGGAGGCGGAGAAGGACGGTAGTCAAGAGATTCTCGTTGTCAATCGCAATCTCACCCAGGGGAGGCTCGAGGGATTAGTGGAGGACAGACGATACGAGCGCGTGAACTTTATCAATTACACCTTTGAGGACACCACCTTGAGTAGGTGCATGTTCGATGAGTGTGCATTCGAAAATACGGTCTTCAGAAGAGTAAGGTCCTCCAAGACCTTTTTCATCAGATCCACATTCAAGAATGTCGATTTTGAGGTAAAGTGTTTTTTCCTTTTCTAATCAAATTTCACAACAAAGTTATAAAAAGGATGATTTGAATATAAACACACAAATTAGGGTGTAACGATTTCCTCCTTCGAGAATCGCGTTTAATAACTCATCTGGGAGGATATTCTTTTTGGTTTAGTTATAAAAGACATCGAAACGAGACAAAGGTCTCAAACGTGTTCAAAAAACCGCCTGCTCCAAAAAAGTTCTCCTCTCCCACGAAAAAAAAATTCAGCCAGAGTCATTAGATAGGACTCATTACTAACAACTTATAGGTGATCCTGAAAACAACACAAAATGGGAATTATAAATCATAAAGATTGTCAAAGGATGACTCACCCTTAAAATCCCAGCTAGACGATACAATCGGCTATGGCATGAGTCTAAAAACCCATTCTCATTTCAACCAGAGACTGTCGATGAAGTCGCAAAAAACGTTACAATTGACGTTCAATACAGCAGGATATGCAATAATGCACTGCTCAAAAAAATTAGGGAAACACATGGACTTAAAGAAATTACGCAAATATTCTTCTGATCACTTACCGTAAAACAAAACATCCATATCCTAAAGTGTAGCGAAAAACAGGAGGAAATTTCATACTCAAATCAATGTACATGGAGTCAAAAACAAGAAAAAGGAAATAAGAGCTGAAAACCGTGATTACGTAGATGCTGTTATTTTCCGTTACCTCAGTCACGAAATTTAACCTTTCGGTGGCTCTTTTGAGAAAAGAGGACTGGAAGAATGCCACGACAATGTCATCAACCGGAATCCACGGAGATTATCGGGAGATTGTATTATCGGGAGATTGGAATCTGGGCAAACCCAAAGAACTGTAGCGGATGCTACTGTAGAGGCAATAAGACTGTCAAATCGATTCTAAGAAACAGGGCGTGCTCGACGTCGGCCAGGACAAGGTCATCCACAGGCTATCACAGAAAATAATGACCGATATATCCTGCCACCAATTCGTCGAGATAGAACATTTGGTGAGACACAGATTCAAAAACAGTTTCTTTTGGTAAGAAGAAGAAGGGTTTCGAGCCAAAAACAATCCGAAATAGGCTTTATGTGGGTGGTCCGTATGCATGTAGACAATAGGTGTGTATTCGATGACAGCTAGACACCTTGTGGCCCGAAGGAAGTGGGCTGCTGAACGTCGAGATTGGATGCAAAGTTATTGGAGTCAAGCGCTGTTTAAGGACGAGTCACAATTCAGTTTAGAATACGACGCCGGCAGTTATGAACTGAAGTGCAACGGGTACTTACTGCACTCCGCCAAGGTGGTTGTTGTAGATATATGAAAATAAACAAATATGAATGAATAAAAATTAAAAGTAAATATTGTTTACAATGTTTTCAACCAAAGTTTTCCTTTTCACAAGATTAATACTTTGATAATTACAGTAGGTGGAGAAATGTTATTTATTAATAGGATATAAAAGCCACAAGTCCAATGTAAAAGCACGCACGCTCGCACGCACTCCCAAGTCAAGCGTTCGCCCCTCACCCGATTATACTTTTCGTAACGCTCTCGTCAAGCACACATTCACCAGTTTACTCCCCAAGTCAAGCGCGCGTAAAGAAGTTTTACTTCAAAAATCACAACGTTTACCGCAACTAAATCTTTATCTTTATTTCATATCTACTGATGATATTGATATTATCATTCAATCATATCTTTGTTTTGATTTTAGCCCGTTATTAAATACAGTCTTTCTCAATATCAATGCAAACATTCGAGTTAGCTCTAAGTGACCGAGATAAAGTACAAAGTATTTTCCTAAATAAAGTGAAACAGTAAATAAGTTCACAAGAATTATATTACCAGGGTTGAGTGAGAATGAGAGAATATTAACGCCGCATTATTTAGTTGTACGAGAGCTTTTTGGCGACGGGCATCGTAATTTTTAACAATGGCCAAGTGATTTTAAGCCCCATTCAAGTGAAGAGGGCGAAACTTGAGCTGACACTCTCCCCATCTCTCAACTTTCACACCACCCCGAAGGGAGGACCTGTTTAACGTGCATTGTTTCCCTCTGCACGGTGGGTCTTCAGATTTACAAGGCTCATGACGTGCAAACCACGAGTTCAGGGACATGATCATTAGGCTACCGCAGCCACTTACTTACGGTCGAAAAGAGAACAGAATATCTCCATCTCCAGAATATCTGAAGATTATTCCTTTAGTTTCTAGGATTAATTGGGGCAGATCAGACAGGGTTTCAACAAATTTTATCCCAAAGTTGAAGCGAATTTCCCCTAGTGGATCTCCTTGCATGGATTATGATCATTTTAAATGGTTCAAATAAAATCCTATTGAACAAGGGTTTATGATATATAATGAAAGCTTTGATTTTATTTCACCTTTTTCATCTAAGGTTTCTTTGGCAAGTATTGTTGAAGACCTGTGTTTCAATTCGCCATTACTTCTTAACAGATTCTTCAGTCTTGAATTATTTCAAGTAGAATACACATACATACATCTTCAAGTGAAATACATCGATTGGTACTTTTTTTTTCGATAATGTGACAAATATTTTAAGTACTTTCGGTTGAATTCACATTTTCATAATAGTCCTAATCATTTAACGTAATAACACTTATACCTCTCGACAGCGGACAGATTTGTACGCTTTTCGTTTTATCGACTGCAAGTTCAAAAACTCAACGTTTCGCCACACCGTGGAGGAAGGATGCGGACTGGACCTGGATCTCACCAATGACCTCTCCGACATTTTCACGGAGAACCTGATAGCCCAGGCAGCCATCATTCCGGGAAACATCGTCTCCTCTTTTATCCTGGACCGGTTCGGGAGAGTGCGCACTATGGGTAAGTACAGAGATAGATCGAAAATATTCGCAAATACAAAACGAATAACTTCTGAAAAATAATGCCTTAAAAACGTGTTAATTGGATACATTCTATTTTCAAGCAAAACGTGAGCATGAGATTGCATGCGAGAAACTTTTTCTTAAATGTTTTGTTTCCTGAAGAACGTAGTCTCATCGAAGGCGTTCACCCCAAATTTACTTTGCTATAAAAAGGAAAGCGGGGGGAGGGAGGGGGTAATACAATCTTTCTTCGCTTATATTACTCTTTAATCGAAAAACTTTGAATCCGAGACCAATTCTCGTTGAATTTATTAACACTAAAAATCATTTTCCTTATTTCATACTTCTTTTTAGAGTAGCATATAAGGTTAAACGAATTCATATTAGATTGAGACAATCTCTGATTTCAAAATAACGATCAGCTGATAGAAGCAACAGTAGACTGAATAGATATTTATTTAAAAAATAGGATTCTTTTCAAATAAATTGATGCTCTTTGTCAACTTGATGTGAATAATTGGAATTGCAACATTACCTGCGCAGTAATTCTCCTCCTTCCACATCATTTTAAATTCGTCACAAACGAAAAATATCTCGAAGTTATGTATGTTTTCGTTTATCGTGTCTACAAGAATGATTAAAACCGATACAATTTAAATTTTTTTAAAGGCTGTGACAAGTAACTCGATTGAAAACTTCGAAGTTGAAGCATGATGGCAGTAATTAAAAAAAACTATCATAAATAAGAAATTAGTTGAAGTTAAAGTAATCAAAACAAAGCAAGAAAAAAAGACTTGCAAAAAAACTTTACAATAGATCCTTTTCCACTGAAGTTTCATTTTTGTTTCCAGTCACCTCCTTATTCCTTGCGAGCGCCAGCGCATTCTTTATCTGGTTTCTGGACACTCGGACAACGGTCATCGCCTTCGAGGCCCTCTTCAACTTCATCTCCATCTCGGGATGGAATGCAGTCGATGTCATCACCACCGAGTCCTACCCGGCCACTCTCAGGTACAGTTCTTTTATGCTCATTGGCCACCTAGAAGGAGCTGTTTCCGTGGGGGGAAAATGGGCTTGTTTTTCAAAAATATATAAAAGCAATGGATTTTTCATATTTGTATCAGTAAAAATTAGTACACTCATACAAAAATAAGGCAATATTTTATCATTTGATGAACGTTTTATAAGATAGTAATTTACACGCAATTAAGCAATCAAGAAGAAATTGAAATAAAATCTAATTATTAAGAATTCTACGACAGTTGTGAGGCTGATATGTATCTCGAGAAATGCTTCTTCATCATTTGGCTTACTTCTAGGCATATTTTTGAACTTAACGATTTTTACATAAGATTTTGACGAAAATTATTTGTTTTAGTAGTGAACATAATAACCTCACAACCGAATCGGTATTGTAATGGTGTCACCAAAACAAGGAAATTAATTCGATCCTTTAATTACATAGAATCGGATGCTTTACAAAAATCTGAATTCACTTTTTTCAAAGTTTCGTCGTAGAAATGTGATTTTTAAAAATCATCTCGGTGGCGCAGAGGTAGCGCGTCAGTCTCGTAAGTCCAAGGTTGCGGGTTTGATCCCGGCTGGAGTCAATAGATTTTCTAGATGCGGAAATTGTATGCATGCAAGTTACAATTATGTAGCTTATAAAAGATGCGTTGAGTACCAATTTGGCTCTGGTACTCTTTGCAAAGTTAAATCATGGCAGCATTTAGCATCCGACGAGAACTTGAATTAAATTAATTCAAGCGTCAAAGTTGGGAAGCGAGAGCCGCCACTAGATAAAACCTCCATTGTGAAATAGCTCTCAAATTTGGGGGAATTGCTGTGTCTGCAAAAGCTTGTGAGCTAAAATGCAGCCCATTTTTTAAAAAAATATTAAAATATCCTCTTGGTGGCCAAAATTGTTTTTTTTTTCACGTTTTATTCCTAGTGAAACGTAGGAGTATTAATATTCAAATGCTGACTTTTTACTTCTAGGAGCACTGGTTACGGTTTCCTGAGCGCTATCAGTCGTCTGGCAGCTATCCTGGGCAACTTGACTTTTGCTCGATTCATCAGTGTGTCTAGGGCCCTCCCCGTCCTCACCACGGCGACCGTCCTGATAGTGGGCGCCCTGGCAAGTCTCAAGCTCAAAGAGACTAAAGACGCCCTCATGTAAAAAGGGTCTCCAAGCCATGCCAAACATGCATATCATTTGAAAACCAGCCATTGGACACTTGTTGTGGGAGGCTCAAGGAGACCAATTTCGTGCAACACGTGGACGGACCACGAGACTGAAAAGGAAGAGCATGGTTTGAATTTCTGTTCCGATAGATTTATTTTTAAAAGGCTTTTGAGCATTAAAAATAAATCAAAGAAATATAATATTCAAGTTAAACCTTGGAAACAATGCTGTAAATCAATGTTCTCTTGCTACAATAATACTGAAAACACCCATTCTTTATCTTTCTTTTAGAAAGATGAATATCTCGATACGGTATTGTTATAAGACCATCGTATTATTCAAAAAAACGGCAAGTTTATTTTGGATAAAAAATTATTACTTCTGGCAAAAATTCAAATTTCTAGATTTAGTCCATTAACATTCCTCATTTATTTCGAGAAGCATATAAGATCTTTTTGACCAAGAAAAAAGAAGACGCCTACCGAAGAACATAAGTGTACCTTGAATTTTTGTTTGAAACACTGAGATCTCTATCTCATATTAGACACCCACGAACGAAGGACTTGTTGAAAAAAGACAACTCCAGCTGTTTTAAACCACTGAACCATGATGACCTCTTGATTAATTTATATCTCTTGAGGGCAATAATAACCCAGAGTTTCATTACATGAGTATTTGAAAACTATAAAAAAAAGTATAATATATAGGCTGCATGTGTTAAACAATAACTAATATTTTTGTGAGCCCAAAAAGAACAATTAGCTCTTGTTAGTTTTTGCATCTTCGTAAAAACACATATTAAACACTAAGGAAGATTGCAAACAATCCAACATGAGATATTATAATCCCAATTATGATAAATAACTAAACAAAGAGATACCTTATACAAAACTTTATAAATGCTGCAACATTGAATGCCTTTCTCAAATTCCAATCAAGTTTCGAGTACAAAGTTCAAACCAGTTAAAGAAGAATTGGTAGATGAAAAACCATGATAGAGAGAGATGGGGCTTCATTCTTTGTCAAAGTTCATTCAAAAATAAAACTTCAGATCTTGGAGGTTGTGTCATGCGAATTCAGGGATGAAAATTCCACATAATTTTATTTTTTCGAGTTTGATATTGGAGATGCCGTCACATTATGAGTTATAATTCAGTGCTGAAAAATTACAAAAAATGATATTCACCAGTGATTTGATTATTGTGACAGGCACCATACAAACAAAGGAAAGCTTTCAAATGAAAATTTAAAAAAGTTTTATTTCATGCTTTAAGAGGCATTATTTTGTTTGAAACAAGAAATACTTGAGATGCGTGAAGTGTGAAGTCATAATACCCATATAAGGAAGTTAATTTTTCGAAACACTTGTACGATTTATGTGATAAGTTTGATTTGGACGCTGTAAGTTTAAGATGACCAATACTTACATGTGAGAAACATCAACTTAAAAAAGTTTAGTCTGGGTCAGAGGTCTTGAAGGGAAGTTTTCAATTTTGGTGTCAGATGACATATGAACAATTTCTCATTTAACATTTGTAGAGGTAACCATACCTTTATCATAATTTGTTACTCAATGAAACCCCTTGTATTATGATAGACGAATGCTATAATGTGCTTTACCATCCATCTTTCCTTTTATCAACACGATGTCGGCAAAAATCTCTAGACCAAAGAAGCTATTATGACTGAAGAAAACTCGTGCAATGTATTCTAAGTTTTTCAAGGAAAGGATAAAAGAAGTTTCAGATTCGTCGCAATCCACAAAATCTAATCTTACTTCATCGGAAAACGTGTAAAAGGGGGGGGGGGATTTTAGTATACAAATGACTTTGTAATTGATCCTGAATTTTTAGAGAAATTCTGCAGTGACATGAATATTATTTAAAATTCAAGTAGATGAATTAGTGACTCCAAAAAGTGTGTACAATTCTCTAATAAAGCGCAGCTACTCCCAAGGTTTCATCGAAAATCAATGAAATGAGAGCCCAGCTTCTTTCGTTGTAGTGATCGGTTGCTTATTTTATCAGTTGGTCAAGAAAATCCCGAAATAGCAAGCTGGACAGTAAAGGTGAAAATGTATGTTGTAGAATGTGATTTAGTAAAAGAACAGGTGGTCTCTAATAGAATTCTTCTGAGTATCCTATGGATATGTCTCGTGTATCAAAGTGTATATTAAATGTTATGCTGCACTGCAAATACATCTTCATTTCAATTATCTTATATAATCTTTGTAAATAAAATAATGCTCATACTTAAAATTCATAACACACTATAAACACTATGTGACTCAGGAAAAGGGTTGCGCAAGCGGCGTCCGATCACATCCCAGACGTGTAGATAGTTGAGAGATGACGGAGAAGGGTAGCATCTTGCAAAGCATGTTAACAGATGTATGCAGTCAGGCGATGTCCTGTCGGTAAAAGGTCTAGGACAATACACGAAAGAAAAGGTCCAGCCGTAGTCCATCATTGGGTCGACAGAGCACTCAATACAAATCTGAGGTGACCAGCTATCGTACGCAATGGCGCCCCAAATCATAATGCCACGCGTTTGGCGTTTTACTCGTCTGAAAATACGATCCGGGGTCATTTCGTCGTCTACATCGTTCTAGTGCGGCATCACAGCAAAAGGAGTCGTCTGCGTTACGAAATCTTCATGACGGATGTCATGAGTGATGGCCCCCAACAAACAATCGACAGGTAATGGTTCTTGTGGGAATATCATGGGTGTTCTACAAAAACTGTTATCCATGCGTGCTAACCGATCGTCCCCCTTTTAAATAAATCTCACAAACCTTCTTTGCCACATCGTTAACAACTTTTAACTCCCTCTCATTAAAGGTAATGTTTCGGAGCTTCGAGCAAGCGACTTCCAGAAGTGTTAGCTGGGTTTCAGCACTCTTTTCTGACAAGGTGTGAGTCATATTATGATCCATCATGCTTTCTCGGAAGTTTCTTTGAATTTTAGAACACACACACAAACACAAGAACTGCTATTTCGTGGAAAGTTATGAAAGATACAAGATAATTAAGAGGCAACTATGGTACTTTGAAGATAAGACTAAATGATAAGTGACCTCCCCCCCCCCTCGGGATCCTGATCCCATTGGCAATGTCTACACTTGCTACATCTCTGTCAACCTTGACCCACAAATACTTAAGAACGAGTAACTGAGACTATGAATCGTATATATCTTAAACGTATGTGAGATCATTCTAATCTGGTAGCAGAGTACATAGTCCATTGGAAATAGCCATGATCATCAAAAAACATTATGGCACAAAATGGATATATATATATATATATATATATATATTATAACAAAGCATTTTTTTTTAAAAATACTTTTTCTTCAGTTGAATACACATAAAAAACTAAATTAAACAAACTCTCAATTAGATTTCAATATTTTCCTGAATGAATAAATACTATAAGGCCTGTAAAAATTAATTTCTGTAAATGCAATAAAATTCATTTTTATCAGCATAATAAATGTGGATCAGTTTTAAGAATACGAATTTCAGTTCTATTAGATGAACTGTATCACTTACCTGTTTTGGCAGGCTTTTAAAAAAAAACTTATTCTTTTGTAAAAATTTAGATCTTCTTGTCCAAAATTTTACATTTACTTCAATTATAATTTAATAATGCAGTTTTAAATAATGTAAATAAATATTATTTATACACTTGATTAAAAAGAACTGTTCAAATAAAAAAAATTCCATTTTGTGCCAAAATAAAAAAAAATTACGATTTTTTGTAATTTAAATATATTGCAAAAATATAATAAATCAAAATTAAGAATAACTTAAAAGATTAAAACTAAAATTTTATATTTAGCAAAAAATTTAGAATGCTTGTTTATGTGAAACGTAAGACACTAGAGACTCGACACACACGAATAAATATATGAGTACAAAGCTTTCCTTCAATGATATAATGTATAATGCTTGCCCTAATTTGTTTTGTTTATAAAATTTGCACACACACAATATATATATATATACACACTTACTTCCAAAAGTTAAGCACAAAGATGTCAAATGCAAAATCACAAAATTTCGCAGTAAAGTGGCATATATATTTATACATAAAACAAAATCAATAATTATATACAAAAAAGAAAACAATATTAAATTTTTGTAAGTTATCAGATAATGTCATACTGGAGACTTAAACAGAATTATGTATAAAGTGAAAATAAACAGCATAAAATGAAAAAAGGACATTAATAGTGTATGTGATCCCCCTCATCTGTATGCAAAGTTTACACCTTCTGACCATGCTTTCAATTAGGTGGTCAACCACTGCAGAATTAAGCAATCGCCATTCTTCTTGTAGAGTAGTTTCCAGCTCAATAAGAGTGGCTGGAGGAAGGAAATGTGTGAAGATACAGCACGGCCGAGATCATCCCACAGATTTTCAATGAGATTAAAGTCGGGCGAATATCCTGACCACGCCATACGCACAATCCCTTCACTCTCCAGGTAATCATCGACGATGTCAGCTTTATGGGAACGTGCGTTATCGTCCATTAAAGCAAAAGTAGGGCCAACTGCTGCAGCGTACAATCTCACAATGGGTTTTAGGACTTCCTCTCGATACCGGACAGCCGTCACAGAACCCCGTTTAAAGATGTGCAGGTCGGTGCGGTATCCTAATGAAATCCCTGCCTACACTATAATGCTTCCGCCTCGGAATGCGTGATGTTCGGTGATGTTTTGGGGCTGATTGCGTGTTCCTTGTTTACGCCATATCATACGCTTGTCATCTGGCTGCAGAGCAAATCTTGACTCATCAGTAAACATGACATTACCCCAGTCAGACACAGTCCAATTGCTATATTCCCGGCACCGCTTTAATCGTGCCCCTCTTGATTGGACGAATAGAGGAACACAAACTCGAGGTACCCGGGCATACAGTCCATTCATATGTAATCTTCGGCGTACAGTAGCTGCAGATATAGCCTTACCAATGGATGCTGTAACCATAGATGTCACACGTGTGGAGATTGGATTGCGATTCCGCTTGGCTACAATAGCAATATCTCGATTTTCCGCTGGGGTTGAATCCCTTGGGCGACTACCTACGGGCCTTCGGACAACTGTCTGTGGGGGGTTGGAATTGTTTCCATAAACGTGAAATTACAGAATGACGAACGCCGAAGAAAAGAGCAACATCTGTGATTGACTGTCCTGCTTTAATGCGCCCCACAGTACGCCAGAGCTCAGAATCTTCCATTCGTTTTCTGGAAGTCATAGAAACACGTATGTCTTGAAAACAAATCATACTAAAAGTTTTAAACACCTTCTATCAGCACTTATAATCAACTTTTGTAACCCTTCATAAAGCTGGCTTCTTATAAGACTGCCCTTTTAGCATATTTCTTGACATGAAAGCACGATTGGCTGTTACCTAACACTACATACTTCCATCTACCTCTGCAGCGAATTGCATCCTCTTCAACTCGGATTGGCTTGAGGAAATTAGCATTTTTCTCTCCGTGCTTAACTGTTGGAAGTGAGTGTATATATATAACTTTTTAGCAAAAGAGAAAATCGTTTTTGTTCACTAACTTATTAAGAAAAATATTTACAAAATGATCTTAAAGTACTTTAAATATATTCAGTTTTCAATCATTATCCCATTTTCCACACATATATGTAATAAAAAACACCAAAATAAAAGTTAAATCTTCATCTTTTCAACCATAAACAAGTGGGAATTTCAAAAATATTAAATTTATGTAAATAACTTTATTTGTGATACAACACCTTCATGAAATCAGTCATACACTAAAAATCAGAAACACATAAGAATCAGAAATATTCCTTAAGCCAACAGAAAATGCTTCTTGCCAAATAAAACTTATTAAAATGAAAAAAGTTATAAGTAAATATAAAATAAAAAATACGAATTATATTAAACACTTTCTCAATGGATTAAAACTCATGAAACTATGTAACATGGAAAGTGATAAAGCACAAGTGACACGTTGTTATATGAGATTGACAAAGACAGTCCGGTAGTCAAACAAGTATAGTGATTGTTTCTTTCTGACCAATGGAAAAAAGGACAGAATAACCTCAATGGCCTGGGGATGTAACAAAAGTTAAGCGAACAGTATCAATTGCCTTTAAACTTTTGGACCCAAAGCGTATTTAATACTTATGGAGAGAGAAAATATATATCCAGTTATATATACATAGCCTGCTTAGCAATGTTGAGAGATTTAAGTTTACCCTGAGTTGAACAAATTCATTGACGAAACCATATACTTCTCAATAGGCGTAAAATGCAAAAGAAATTTGGAAAAAAATTGTCACGTGATTTTTCAAAAGTGAAACAAAAAACATACAAAGTCGACCTAAGTCATGATTATGAAGGCAGGGCCCCTCCTGGCAGGTGTGCAACACATACATCGCACGAGGGCGGTCGCAGGTTTCACATAGTTATATCGATCAAGTAAAATTTGTTAGGAATATCTCCACAAAAAAATTATAATAAATCGAATAAATATGCTGAATTTTAAATAGCTACAAAAAAAATAAGTTCCTAGCATAGTTTAAGAAAAATCAAACGTTAGTGCACAGTGTCTACTCTTAACACACGTCCTTCATTGGATAGCAAAATTCGTGACAAAGTCGGCAATACCACAATAGAAAAGGTTGGCACTGTATCGACGCGCCGTTGTTAAAAAGGAGTCTCAAAAATGATTTTTGTAGAAGTTGATTTACGAAAATATCAAATTTGGTTAACATTTCTTAACACGTAGGAGAGCTTAAATTCAATATGCTTTGGGGGAAATTAAAAGTTTTCAATTTAAAAGTAGCCTTATAATTTAGAAGCACAAAATAGAGGAAAGAAGTTATTTTTGTGCATATTTTACCATTCTTATAAATATTTTACTCTTACACAGGTACATGTATTCATAACGTCAACTTTAAGTAATAGTCAAAATATAAAAAATTCTTTAGAGGGGCGGCATATTACGTCTTTGCACGTTGGTTGCCGATACCTTAAGATCAGTCCTGCATATTATAGTATACAGAATAACTGTGAATTAATTTTTATAAAAATAATGAGATTCTTGAAATTCATAACACAAGAAAAATATAACACAAAACAATTTTCCAAACGTTAAGCTATTTAAATGAAATTCAAATTTAAAAAGCACACATGTAAAATATAATTTATTATTATGAAATAATTAAATCTTAAACTCACAACACTTATAACTATTTTATAAACATAATTATATTGATAAAAAACTACAGGTTAACAGTTTCAGATCTAATTAAAAAATTGTTTCACTGAACAAAAAATCAATTTCTAATGATTCAGAAAATTATCGAATCAACTTAATATTCTATTTAGTGTCTAAGCAAAATTTCTTTTTGCACAGAATCACTTTTAAAAGTGTTTTTTAATGATTGTCCATCAGATCTACAATTGATAAATAAAACTAAATAAATTAAAGAAACTGAAGACTCCATAAATTAGATGCTATGTGCAAAAAGAGAAGGGAATTTTCATTAGAAATTTGATTCATTTGATACAAAAATGCAATTGGGAGTTTTTGAATGTTACATCAAAAGAGTCAACTTTTTATGAATTATTCAAATAGCATTCATGATATACATATTAGGATTCATTACAGATTGATTTGCTCTCTGTCACACATAATTCTGAAGAAACAATTATGATGTGTGTGTGTGTTCTGTCCTTTTAGAAAACAAATAATTTTGAAACGTTATCAATATAAGCTCATTAACTTTGAAATAATAATCATTACGATAATCTTGATTCAGTTTGAATTGCTCAATTTACTAGGCTTAAAAAATATCCAAAAAGAAAAACAATTAGGTAACAAATTATTTTTAAACAAAGCAAAATATCTTCTTTTAAACTTGGAATTCATGGCAAAAATTCTAAAACAATATTCAATTAAATCTTTTAAAAAAACTATTCTATATTTTAAGATACATTATTGACACAGACTTAAAATTTGAATTTTTTAAATCAGGAATTGTCCTTTCAAGAGAACTAAAGAATAAAATTGATATCTTGAATTTTTTCCGTGGGGAAAAGAGAATTTTTTAAATAAATGTATGAATGTAAATACTAAAATCATCAAGAATAGTAAGCAAATATTTTATTCATTTATTGGAAACAAAACCTACTATTTTTTGTTTATCATACATATACATACAGCAAAATTTCAAAAAGTACATCACACAGGAGGGAAAAAAGATGTCAGGTGCATGTATATAAATTACGAAGCACAATCTATTTTATAAAAAATATTTTAAAACAATCATGGGATCATATTTTATGCAACAAATTTTTTTTAAAAATAAATGATTCAAGAGTATGCAGTAAAATCAATTATCGCATGAACTTAATATTTATGCATACTAAGTTCTAAAAAGTAAGGCTTTATGCCTCATATTAAAAACTACTCTTAAAAGGTATTAAACTAAGATGTCTAAGATTTAAAAGCTAAAATTTCAAAAAAATTTCTGGCATGCTGAACTAAAGGTATTGCATTAGATTATTAAATCAATGACTTAACATGAAACTTTTCACTCTGTATAAGAAACCTATATTTCTCAAATAAAAGTTCAAAGTAAAGACCATCACGGTAAAACGTATTTAAGTCTTATAATAGAAATAAATCCTTGGTTTATGAGTAATATACTTTAAGAAATATTCTAAAAACTTAACTAGATTAAAACATTTGCTATGAAATAAATTTTTTTTTAAAATATACTTTTGATACCAGAAACTTTTTTTCCCTTCCCCTTCATATTATTTAAGCTCTATCACACAAACTAACAAATACAGTTTTTGAAGAATGAGTAGATATGAGTGTGTGAAATGATGCACAAATTTTACTTTTATAAATGCAAATGAATTAAAATATATCAGAAGAAAATAAAAGAGAAAATAAAAACAGAAACTACGCATGCATATTTCTTTATTCTTAATAAAAAGGGTTTGATTTTAAAACCAAGTATTTCTTGGCAATGGAGGATAGTAACATATCATAGTTTTTAAATACAAATACTTTTCTATTGGAAAAGTACAATATAGAACAGGAAAACTCCGTGCAAAACTCTTAGATCACAATAATAATAATAAAAAGTTGAATGCCATTTAGGGGCATATAAAAAATTTCCCAATTTATTACTTTTTTTTTTATTATTAAATTCAGTAGCTATTTCTAAGAAAGCTGTTCATTTTTTTTAAATTACTGATATGTTTTAAAAATTAAAATAGAATTTCAGCTGGAAAAATTAAATTCATCGTAAATAGCTCGAAGGGAACTAAGTAATAATACAAGTGATGAACTAATGATACATTAATGAACTAATTTTTAATAGTAATAATAAATAAATAAAAATTGCGTGTGTTGACTCCGAAGCACGAAAGGAGTTTACTCCCTAAGTATAAGGTTGTCTTTGATTATATAGTAGGGTAAATAAACGTATCTCATGTATGCATGTATTTTTTTATTCTATTCACATTTTCCATATTGATTCTAAAATAATTTATATATAAAATGATATACATCAATTATGGTATATAAATATATGTTACTCATAGTACATTGTTAAAAAAGTTGATTTATTTCACTATTAATATCTCAGTGTGAGTATTAATTACATTCTCTCGCCATTGTTAATCACTGTGACAAGAGGCTTGTGGTAACTAAAGTATGATACGTGAACGTTGGTAGATACGTGATTTACAAGTCGTAAAAACATCGCATCGATGATTATACCATACCCAGTCCTCCCCAGTGATCTACCAGAAACAAAATCCAAATTAAGCTCTAATTTTAAAAATTATGCTAATCTCAATCCTTCACCTTTATCGAAATCAATATTGAAATCACCACCAAGTATGATTGAAAGGACATGATACTGTTTTCCCAGCAGCTTAGAGCCACCTTCTGTATATGCTAATAATGTCTCCTGGATATAATCTACGAGTATAATGTCAGTAACATTCTGATTGACAGAAATTTAAACTGTGAGGACAGCAATGGGTTTACCATTAGGTAAAGTGCATCTCGTGGAACATATATCTCCCAAATTAGATTTAGTTTGATTAACGTACTGGGTATTTCTTCACACAAAATCATCATGATTGCCAATAAGCTTATGTTGTGAATCGCGCACGTTTTGATAGATGGCTACCCCGTCCCCACGATTAATACGTGGTCGTCTATACTGTGTTATGCGTTTAAAATTTTCAATTTCAACTAATTTCTCGTTGCGAAGCCATGTTTCTGATAACATCAAAATATGTGCTTTTTGCACAATATTACCATGGAGATTCCGCGCATGTGCCCGGAGACTTTGGCAGTTGAGAGAAAAGATAATCATATCCCCTTCCATTCATTTTACTGATAATAATTTGATCAATGAACAGTAGAAAGCCTGGTAATCACCTCTGTCCGGAGGCTGTTACTGATTTACGAAGATAGTGCTACAAAGGGAATATTCTAAAGGAGGTTGTGTTATAGAAATAATTTTTTTTTATCATCATACTTCTTTACCTTGCTATTCAGAGCACAAAAAAAGTATTAAAAACATACCACCAAAATTGGTGATTTTTAGTTGTTATAGTCAACTTCTTCGTCAAAAGAGCTAAGGCATCAATTATCACTTGGCTCGAAACCCGGTTTTCGAAGCCAATTACGCTAAAGAGAGAAGAGCTAGTAAATGTAATTTGGAATTTTTTTTTGAGAGCTTAATTTTTAAAATATACTCTCCACAAATTTCCCTCATAGATAACAAATTCCAGTAATTTTTAAACAAAAAATATAAGAAAAAAACTACTTAAATGTTTTTTTGTAAAAAGTGCATTAGACGAAAAACATAATTTTTTTTTTAAAAAAATTCGTAATTTGTAAACAATTTTTCAATTTTTGAACAAAACATGTACAACAACATTTGACACATGGAAAAAGTTTTGTGAGATTATGTTTATAAATAACGCAGTTATTGAATGTTTGATTAGAGAATTTTGAGTATTTTTTAAAAAATAGCAACAAAAAAAAAAGTTTTCGGTATTTCATATTTAAATTACTGATTCGACAAGAACAAATTATAAACTTTTTTAGTACAGACTTTCGATACATTTGGGTGGTATGAAATTCGTACAGAACAATTGGAAAACTCTTTTCATAAAAATGCATCGATATTTGCTCCTTTTAGAAAAAATCGTAAAAAAATGCAAAATTTCGTTATTTTGTAAAAAAAAAAAAGTTATACCGTATCGTGGCAAAATAAGTGATCTTTCCGATTCTGTAATTATTTGTTGTCTGGTTTTTGTAGGAAAAGAACGATCGCAATATTTAAAATGAAGAAAAAGTAGAAAATCTTTTTTCTTCAGACAGAGCTTTAGAGCTTGCGCAAACGCGCATATAACGTTTTTTTGTTAACACTTTTTTTAAATTTCACTCCTCATAATATTTTCATACCGTGGGCTTTATATGAAAATCGATTCTTAAGGAGTAAACTCCAATAAATATATTTTCATACAAATAGCATGGAAATGTATATGCATAACTGATTTTCCAATGTGAAATGTACCTTAAATTGTTAATTTCATGAAAATTTAATTAAAAGTTTTTGAATTATGGGGGCCAAAAATTGACTCCTAGATAATAAAATGTTTTTTGAGTGTTCTGAGATGTAAAATATTCCTGTCAATAGTTCATAAAAAATACTTAGAATTTGTACACAACTCGATAAATAATATACAAAAATATGATTATACAAAAAATATATTGTTTGTCTTCAAAACCTAAATTCAAAATTCCATACAAATAGCTTAGAAAATACTCACATTGATATTTTTTACGACAATTTATTCTCAAGAGATGATATAGCAGTCTTATTTTAATTATTAATCGGCATATCATACAGCATTTGATAAAAATATAATAAATAGTTTTTTTATTTTTGTACCCCCTTTAAGAAGTAGCCTTTACTGCATTAACAGTAAAAGAAGAAAATTATAGCTACAAACTTTGCAAAAATATCATAACCGAAGAAATATACAATTTATTTTAATGTAAAGATAAAAGGAAAGTGAAATTAACTTAATCGCACATATTAGGGCTACGCAGTACCCTTTTTCAAACATTTTTTTTTTTTTTTGGAGACAGTAACAGTAAAAATAATTTATGTTTTATATTCAGATTAATGTTATTAAGTTGATTCTGAAAGTAAAAAGCCAGTTTGACTCTCTATCTCTCTCTACGACTCTCTCTCTCTCTCTCTCTAGCCCTTTTTTTACAATTTTAAAAAATTAAGGATTTTCGAAGTTTTTTTAAACTTTTAATAAAATGATCAACTTTTAGAGTTTTTTAGTTATTTTCGTTTCTTAGAGTATTGCAAACAAAAATTAGTATGGATTTGAAAATCTATTTCCTTGTTGATTTTTAATAGTTATTTTTCTAGCTAAATCTGGAAAAAACACAAAAACTTTTTAAATACTACTTCAGCATTTTTTTAAAAAAGTAACTACAGATATCAACGAACTTTTATAGAACATACGTTTGGGGGTATATAAAAAAAAAATTTAAGACTTTATCATGAATAGAAAAAAAAAGCTTTAGGTATTAGAAAGCACGTACACCCTCAAAATTGGGGGGAAAGTCTGAGAAAAACGCATTTAAGATTTGTAAAGGCATAAAACATAAACTTGTAATGCCCTTAAAGCTCTAATTTTTATATGTTATTTTTCAATGTATGTTCTACATTAAAACACTATTTTAATTAAATATATGACTGAAAATATTTTTTTAATTCTAATATATTTTTGCAGAATATTGATAGCATTTATTACGACGACAGTTTAATCAGCTTGATCTTAACCTAATATTTTCATAAAAGTTTTGAAACACAAATAATTTATGTAAAAAATAATAATGATACTAACTTAAGCTGAAAATAGCCAAGTTTGTTCATAAAAATTTTTTTCAGTTTTAAATTGGAGCAGTTTAGGAAGTTTTAGATCTTGTTGTATGGACTTCAAAATACTAAAATATAGTACTACAATATGTTTAGTATTATGCAGCTTTTTTTTTTTGGTACATCAAGGAAATATTCACTTTTATCTGCAATACTTGAGTTCGGAATACTTGTATTTGGAAGTCTAATTGCAGTATCACAGCTGAGGGCTGATTTTTAGATACATCATTTTCAGTAGTATTTCATCTTTTCGAAATATTTTGCTTCTCACAGCTACCTGAGAACGTTTTTGGCCTTGGCACTTTCTCAACAGGAAAAATTAATGATAAAGCTTCTAAGTAATATAAACCATTTTTAAAGCAAAAATTTTCCTTGAAATCAATCTTAATTAATCAATTATGAGAACTCAAAACAGAACTCAAGCAGGAAGGATTTTAGCAATAAAAATTGGAACGAATAAACATTTTACACTAAAAAAGTTGATTGCGCACGAAAATATTTTTAATTAATTCAATTGAAGAGTGGAAAAATATTTTAAAATTAAACCAAAATCATTGCTCAGAAAACTTCAAATATCTTAAAAACTAATTTGCTAACAGATCTGAAATTTGGTGGCAAGCTTCCCAATGATTATAAACCACACAAAAAAATGTAAAAAAAAATATTTTTTTTTTGAAATTTGTAGGGTACTGTGTAGTTTTAACATCCATGAATAAAAGAATTTTACAGTGAAAGATAAAGCTTTATTAATTAAAAAATTAAGTGCATTGATACATTTAGTGTATGTTAACACCTATGTCTTTTTTAATTTTGGTCATTTACATGTCATTTCATGCATTCATGCATGTAAGAAGCTAAAAGTTAAGCTAAGCTCATTACTTTTTACTATCTTTTATTCTTTATTTTAAAATGTTCTAATTCCAAATGAAATGGAAGTTAATATAGTAAAAACTTACTTCTTTAAAAAAAAAATTTCAATAAAGAAACAAATGTTTGAGAAAAAGTTTCAGGAACAATATTGTAATTGAAATAAATGATTTAAAGATGTAAATAAAAAATATAAGCCAAATGTTTTGAACAGTAAGAATAAATAAGTATTTGAAAACAATTTTTATTAATGGGGTTGGTTTTTCAAAGTCAGAAATAATAAAAATAAAACTTTACATATTATTTTTCATAAAGAAGGGAATATATAATTCTTCAGAAATATTCCATTACCTACTATATTTATTTCTAAAAATATTCTTTGAAATCTCTAATCAGGTGTATTCTGAGCAAAGTTTTAATTCACCCTTTTTGGAATAATAACATAGGGCATCCAAACATAATTTTTAGGAACATAAAATGATTACATTCAAACAAAATCTGAGGCATATGCTTAGAATATTCTCAACTAAATTTTTCAAAACAGTTAATTCATTATCATAAAATGAACTTCATTTTGAACCATAAAGAACGACACCATTTTTGCCTTGCTGCAAGGGAACTATTTTATGTATAACATAAAAGCGCCTCTTCTTTTGATAACTGTGCTGTGAAATTTTCTTCCTCTGAAAACAAATTAATTGAGTAAAACTAAATGGTCTTTGCATTTTCTCTTTTTGTGGATCCAGGTTTAACTTTGGTTTAACGACCAGCATCCGAACCTGGGAAAAGTGTTAGAAGTGCACCTTGTAAGTGTTTATTTCTCTGATTGATACAGGTTTTATCAAGTTCTTGCCGACACATAGGGAAGTTATATACACTGGCCTTAAAGGATCTTTCTAAGCATGACTAGAAAAAAGGTGGGAATCAAAATACTGAACACTTATAAAAACTGCAGTACTAATTGAAAACTGGGCCTTTACCTTTATTCTTCAATTATTTTCAGTATAGCTTAAGTTTTCATTTGTGTTATTCAGATTCACTTTTAAAATGAATACTTCATAAATATTTAAAAAAACAGCATACAATTTTCATTGAATTATTTTTTGAACATTTTATAATGCATTTCTTAAACAAAATTATTAAAAAATAACTTTAAATGATTTTAATCTTAAAATATAGTCAAAATCTGAAGAATTTAAAATCTGGTGATGCAGTAATGAATTACTCAATGAACATTACATAACTTAACTGAGTGGCACAACAGTCCATGAGGGCCAAGGCCAACTGTGCCACACTCAGTATACGTGACCTTAGGTCCTGAGGTTCATGAACAGATGTTCCGGTCAGGTGGTCAGTCTGACTTGAAACCCCAGTGTTAATTTCCCAAGTAAGCTTGATACTTGGTTATCGACCTACCAAAGGGATAAAAGGTGGAGCCAACCTTGTCCAGCCCAGGGTTTCAACCTAGGACCTGTGGCGTGGAAGCACGATGCATTAACCACTCAGTTACTGGGCTTCGAACATTACATACCCCCCCCCCAAAAAAAAACTTTCCTTCTTTAATTATAAACTTTGAAACAGGGTCTTTAGAGCATCATTACACTACTATAAAAAGATCAGATGTATCGTTAATAGATAATTAACACATTTAAATGTACTTTCCTGCAAATCAACTTACCTTACATATGTTATGAGAACATATACTTGTAATTGGATTAAAAACTACTTCTTGACAACAAATACAATTAAAGACATCTTCAACTTTCTTTAAGAATTGCTGCAATTTAGAGATAAAAAATTATTCGTAAGATAAAAGTAAAAATAATTTATATTTGCAGTAAAATGAGCAAACTCTATCAGCTTTAGAAAGAAGTAGACATGCTTTTAAAATGTAATGTAGCACAAACTTCCCATTTAAAAATTAAAAGCATTCTTTAGCACTTCAAACTCATCTCAAAATATAACCATTTCAAGACTAGAAATTAAATTAAGTATAATTAAAACTATCTTTTCATCAAGTGCATAAATATAATAGAAAGTTAAGTATAGCTGCAGCATCACAACATAAAAAATAGATACCTTGTTTTCAAAATCAATAGCATCTTATTTTTAAAAAATTTCAAAATTTAATGTCTCAAGATTTTGTGAGTTTAATATATATTTGAAAATAATGTGCATATATAATTAGCACATGAAATTTTAAATAAATATAAGAGTAAAAAAAACTCCTTTAATATTTTTATTTCCTTAGATTTTTTCACATCCACTACAATATCTTTCAGTTTTTAGCATTAAAAAATTATTCAAAGGGTTTCATTCCTTATATTGTCACTGAAGTACTGCTATGCTAATCTAGACATATTTCTGAGAAATTGCTTCATAATTTTAAACATTTTATCAGCACCTGTCCTCTAATAAAATTTCAGATAATCTACACTGCTGGCCACACAAAATGCAGCCCCAAGGAGGACCAGAAATATCACAGTGAAATTTATTTGGCAGATAACATGCAAAGATCAAACGATTAAACTTATAGCCTCTTGTGACATTCCTCGAAGGGTATTGCATGGAGCTTTCGAAACGACTAGCTTGCTTACATTTACAGATGTTTCGTCTTATGGATATATATATATGCTTGCTGTGCCTTTCTACGCTATGAAGATGAGGGAGAAGTGAAAGTCTCAATAGTTTTGGAAAAGACTGGAAAAGCTCCTGTTAAGAGGCCAACAACTCCAAGACTGGAGCTTTTAGGAGCAGTCATGGGAGCGAGAATTGAATTGACAAAGTTAGAATCTTTGCATTTTCCTTTGAAGACATATTTTTAGACGGACTCAATGATAGTTTTGGCTTGGATTAAGAACACAGAACCGTGGAACACCTTCGTTGGAAATCGAGTGAAAAAATCAGAGAATTGATCAATATAGATAACTGAAGACATGTTCCAGGGGATGTCAATCTAGCAGACTTGCCTACCCGATCTTTCGAATGGTCAGACCTTCTGTAGAGTCAATGGTGGGAGGGTCCCGCCTGGCTAAGGGAGAGAATAATTGGCAAAACGCTGGCATTAAAATGCCTGGTGTAGCTTTAGATAAGTGAAAGAAAAGTGTTATCTGCAGTACAAGTATCAACTTGGAGGAAAGTTTCGGCAAGAAACTTCTATATTTCTCTAAATATAGTAAAATTATATGAATGGCAGCTTGGATGCTACAATTTTTGAACAATGCTAAGAAGAAAACCTCACGGATCACATCAGACCTAACAAGTGAAGAAATACAGAGAGCAGAACTTGCTATCATTAGCATAGTACAAAGAGAACAATTATCTGAATTTAAGGAAAATATCAAGTGGCATTTCAGTTCAACTTCAGCACCGTGGTATGATGGTTGGTGGGAAAGGATGGGTTGCAGCATCAAGCAGATTCTACGAAAGTGCCTTGGCAGAGCTTGTGTGATTTACGAAAAGATACTCATACTTTTATGCGAAGAAGAATGTGTCCTTAATGGAAGACCTCTTATATACGTGTCGGATGACCCGACTGAAATGACAGCAATAACTCCAGCTCATTTCATGCAAAACATCAAAGGAGCAGAAGTACATGACTTGGATATAATAGATTTCAAAACATCTATTGAAAAGAGTGCGTTATTTACAAA
This sequence comes from Trichonephila clavata, assembly GCA_019973975.1. Classification (NCBI taxonomy): domain Eukaryota; kingdom Metazoa; phylum Arthropoda; class Arachnida; order Araneae; family Nephilidae; genus Trichonephila; species Trichonephila clavata. The sequence continues at coordinate 176,413 of BMAO01023610.1, forward strand.
ATGTAAGGGAAAATTTACGAAAACATTTTCAGAAAGGATTTTTAGGAGAACTTGTGCGTAATCCTAAGTCAAGATCTAAGAAAAAGAAATTTTCCATTGGGGAAATTGTTATCATTTGATCAGTCAGAAAGACTAAACTGGCCTTTGGGTCGTGTCATTGAGCTGTATCCTGGCAAAGACGGCATCGAAAGAGGAGCGAAACTACGAGTGGCCAATGACTTTGTAATTAGAGTTTTGCAAAGACTTCATTCTCTTCAAATGTCTGTTTCCGACTTGCCGTCTCGTATAGTATTACGTGAAAATTTTCCAAAACCTAAAAAGGATCTGACAGACTAAAATCTCTAGAAGTTCCTGCCCCAAACCGTCCAGCTTCCAATCCTGTTGCAGGGGTTTTACAGACGGGGAAACAAACACGTTGCGGTCGGCGAATAGTTCCCGGACAACGTTTGAGCTTGTAGACTGCTGCAAATAGTTATTAATGCTATAAACTCTAAATTTTAATTTTAGTATGCTTACATTTCTCATTTTACTATTAGCTCTGTATTATATATCACTTCGTCCTATGTTTAAAACAGGCAATTCTAATTTTGTATTTTATTGTTATTGTTTTATATTGCATTCAGCTTTGCTTGCAATTCAAAAGGTCGGAGTATGTTCCCACTCCTAATAAGTTCATCATTTCCTGTTTATATTATTTAATATTTGTTCTGCGTTTGTTTATTCTCTTTGAATCTAGCAACAGAATTTTGGTTAAAAATAAAAATTACAGCTTGAAAGTATAGGTGCACGTTATAGGGTGGATTTTGTGGTAGTTTAAAAAGCAACATGCAACTGAGATCATTTCGAACCGACAAATGGTTCATCAGCTTGTTTGGTTTGTCGTGAAAATGTTAGATATAAAAATAATCTTTCACAAATCTTTCAATTGTTTTTTTTGTTGAGGATCTCTTTCAAGACGAGATAAATTGTCTTGTTTAAAATAATCTTTGTAACGACAAAAAACATTTTGCTGGTCGTAATGTCACAAATTGTAGAGGTAAGAAAAGCATTCTGTAAAATTTGTTACATTATAGATATTGATAAACATCTGAAACTGTTAAGGATAACTTAGGAATTGATACAGAAATTGTAGAGTGTTTCCTTTAAATGCTTTCGATTTACTATTTGATAAATTCATTTATTTGTTCAGATATATAAAAATATATAAAATATTTTTTCAATTTCTCAATTCCTACTATTAGTTCACACTCTCCCTTATATATATATATATATATATATATATATATATATATACTGCTGGCCACCGTAAATGTTATCATTTACTGAAAGAGGAAGCACGCAAACAACATGAAATTTACAACATGCATTCGCAGAGGTGAGATATGCAAATGATTAGAATTTCAGCGCAGACACACATCACGCACGCCTGTGGTACCACCTCAAAGAGCTATTTAAGGCTTGGGGATTTCGACGATTTCAAACTCTCGGCAATTGTGTTTTTCTTGTGCTTTTTTCAAAAAAAATGATCAGTTATGTCTCGTAGAAAATAGCGATCAGCTTTTGATCAAGTATCCGAGTTCCACAGAGGAAGGATACTGGCCTACCGAGATTGTGGATTATCTTTCAGGGAAATCGGTAGTCGTGTTGGGCGAAACCAAATAACTGTAATGCGGATATGTGACCGTTGGATGCAAGAGGGTACGACGGACCGACGTGGTCAATCGCATCCACCTCAGTGCACCACTTCACGTGACGGCAGGCAAATTGTGCGCATGGCAGTGACGGATCGCTCAGTCACATCACGAACCATAGCACAGCACATTGACACTGTAACGCATCATTCAGTGTCTGCGTGTACCATTCGACGCCGTTTACAGCAGAGTGGTCTGTCCGCAAGACGTCCATTGCTTGGTCTACCCTTGACGCAGAACCACAGACGTCTCCGCCGCCAATGGTGCGATGAAAGAAGGATGTGGGCGGCATAATGGAATGAAGTTGTCTTTATTGACGAGTCACGCATCTGTCTGCAACACCACGATGGTCGTATTCGAGTCTGAAGACACCGTGGAGAAAGAATGCTGAACAGCTGCGTTATACACCGCCACACTGGTCCTGCAACGGGTATTATGGTATGGGGCGGTATTGGATATCACTCTCGCACTCCTCTAGTACGCATTACCGGTACTTTAAACTGCCAGCGCTACATCTCCGAGGTGTTGGAGCCAGTTGTCTTTCCTTACCTTCAGGGCTTGGTCACAGCCATATTTCAACAGGATAATGCGTGATCATACGTGGCAGCATTGTCCAAAGGTTCTTCGTCAATCGCCAGATTGAATTGCTTCCCTGGCCGACTCGCTCTCCGGATCTTTCGCCGATAGAAAACATGTGGTCCATGGTTGCTCAACGATTGACCCAGATTACACCCCAGCTGCCACACCAGATCAACTTTGGCAACGTGTGGAAGCTGCTTGTTCTGCTGTACCCCAAGAACACATCCAAAGTTTCTTTGAATCAATGCCGTGGCGTGTGGCATCGGTGATCTCTAACAATGACGGCTACTCTGGCTACTAATTCTGGCAGGAACTACATTTCACAGAAATCTATAAATTTAATCGTTTGATACTTGGTCAATATGTTATCTACAAAATAAATTTTGTTGTGCTATCTCTTGTCTTTCTTGGTGTTGCATTTACGGTGGCCAGCAGTGTATATATATATCTCTTGTTCAAATTTTCAATTGTTAATGAAATACTTTTTATTCATCCACTCAAGTTAATATATGTTTTTTTAAACTTGTAGTCGATGACACTTGATGTTAATTTAGTTTTTACAGATATTAATTCATTAATTTAATTTAATTAATTAATTAATTATAGTTTAAGAGATATATTTCAGTTCATATTATTCCTCTAGATGGCAGCACCATTGGATAAAACCGCTTTTGGGAAATTTGTGATGAACATTTAACTTAACCTGAATAAAATCATATGCTAGTTACAAGTCAGCATTACAAATTTAACCACATTTATTACTGGGTAAAAAAATTCATAAAATCTATTTTTTGTAAGTCGAGTTCAACATAGCTTTAAAATTACATCCAAAATCATGCGTTTCAATATTTTGATCAATTTTCCACATTTTAAATATTTTTGATCTTATAGCCCCCCTCCCCCCCATTAATCCTCGATCCTCATGTGTTGAAGCTCACGTGTAATAGTTGTTACATATGTATGGCCCGGCCGAAAACAGGCTAGGCTAAGTAAGGACCCTTGGGCTAAGTCATTTCAGAGCACGTCGAACATGATATCTGCTTGAAAGTTTTCTGCTGAAAATTACTATAATATTACTATTCAGTATTAATATAAAAGTCTCATTAACATACGGATAAAATTTTAAGTCGTTATATTTAACAGTTTGATAAAAAGGTACATAAAAAAGTTTAATCTAACATTAGTGGTATAGGGGGTACCGACTAGCCATAAGATAGTTTCGCAAACAAGAGGACCCAAATGCAAAAGAAATTCAGCAAAGATACCATCCTCTCCCGGAGATTTTTGGGCTTCAAGCATTTCAATGCTGATAACAATTAATTAAAGCTTAAAGGGGCATTGAAAATATCCAAGTCAATAGTAGGTACATCCTCTTCCTTCATTCTCCGCTTAAGATTTTTTGTAAGAGTTTTTGAATGCTGTCTCGCATATCTTTCTTTTTGTTGTAGATTGGAGAAGATCATAGAAATTTGCTACTCCAGCGTCAGATGCAAATATTTTATTTTCCACCTGGAAGGCTGCTTTGGACTAGCAGAATTATTACCATTGTTAATAATGTTTAAAACAAATTTAAAAGCTCATTTACCACGCTTATGGGAGTCAAGGCCCAAGAGAATGTCATTATAGGTGGTACGTTTCTCTTTCAAGATCATTTTCTTAAAAGGTGCAGCCAGTTTTCTCCAATTTTGTACACATGGGTGACCGGTTAATTAATCCTTTCGCCTTTTTCTCTCACGTTTCCTTTTAAGATCCCGCAAATTCTCTCACCAGAAACATCTGTAGCTCTTCATTTTACCTCTTCGGATGCTTTTCTTAGCACATCAAACAATTTTTTCTCGTATGAATTTATATAAATACTCAATATACTCTGATTAAAATCAAAGGAATTAGTTGAAGTTCCTTATCCAAAAGCGTCTAAAAAAGTCTCCAATTTCCCTTTCGGAATTTCCAAGAGATCTTTAATGCTGGTCTGCAATTTCGTTAAACTGGGAAAACAAATTTGGCCAGTACCTGTCGGTGACCTGAGCCATGTGACCATCAAGCACTCTTCGGTTAAAAAAATGGTAAATATCGGAGGATATCAAAAGTAACTCTGACCTAGTACCTCTATCATTATAACACAGATACGCGAGAGGATCATTTTTGTCACATAATAAGTTAAAAAAGGTTGTATTGAGTAAGTCTTCAGACTCACCTGCTCGGTTCTTGTTACTGTATCCCCATATTGTTGAATGGGCATTAAAATAACCAAAAAAGATTGATCTTTTATACACATTCAGGAAAGAAATCTCTGGATTGGTCGCCGAACGAATAGATAGAGAAAGTGTTTGTCATACTTCCAGACGTAAAGGAAAGTGACTTCGCTTTGTCTTGGCCAGTACCCATTTCTCTTGTGATTTTGAAATCTGCTGTTAGGTTTGATCTAACACCAATCAGAAGGCAGCTTACAATTTGCTTAGTCTTAAATACAATATATGTCACACAGCTTGGGAAAGGGGGGGGAGTAGAATGGGTGTTTTTCCTCGCCCGGACAGAAAATGGAAATTTCTACTGAAGAACTCTCAACGTGAATTAGATTTACATCAGCACAAATAATTGAGAATACACCTAACTTTCAATATAAAGTCAACTTTGAATATAAAGAGCACATTATCGAGAAGGACAAACATGTTTTTATTTTTACAAATAACAAATGGTTAATATTAAAGTTACAATAAAGAGCAATTAAAGAAAAAATTCTAAATAAAAAAGTTTCAGAAGGATTTTGAATAAACTTATGCCGATTTTTGCCTCAATAAATATAGAATACACTTATGAAAAGTATGATTAACAGCCACTAAATACTTTGTACTCTTGACTGCTATTTTAATCAGATTTTGTATAATCTTCTCTTAACCCCTTTATCTACCTCATTATGATTCACTACAAATTTTTTCATGCAATATTTTTTTTTGAATCACTGCACTGAAAATTAAGAAATATATCTAAATAAAATTCTAAACTTTGGGAAATTTAATTTGTGTTAAAGCTAATTAACTAAACTGGTGCCGTAAGTCCACAAAGGTCTCAAATATTCTCTTAATACGAAAAGACGGAATGACTTTTTTTGATGCAGTTTTAACTCTTAAGAATGTTAAATACCTAGAAAACACTAAAATTTTACAGAACAAACTATTTATTTTTAAAGATTATTATATTCTTAAAATTTGTTTACTTTTTTACACATAAACTTAATTTGATGATATTCTAAGAAACAGTTTTTTTTTCATTAGAACCTATAAATTCATTACACATGGTGCGTTTTTAGTGAGGTTTTGAATTAATGTCTTTTATAGTACTGCATCCTGGGGTAAGAAATGTTGCATATTCTTAACATGAACTACTGAATCCTAAGAATCTAACGAAAATTCCAGCAGATAATTTACTGGGACTTTTTCATCTGAAAAATCATCTGTTAGTACATCATTGATTTTATATAATAGGTTCTGTAATAAAGCCAAAGCCTTTTGAAGAGTTTCTTTTTTCCAGATATTTAAGAAAAGGAAATAATAATAATAGCCCCTTGAAAATCTCCTATTATTGTGTTAAATCTGTTACATATAAAAAAATTTAAATGTTGTTAATTTTTGAAATAAGAGTAGATATTTCATTTAATTGTGTGGCAAAAAAAAACAAGTTCAGATTCAAAGTTCAAAATTTTTTGAATAAATAAAATTGTGTCTAAAAGTGCTATAGCTGCTCACCCAAACACCAGCAACTCCAGGTGGGGTGTTACAGTGGCACCCAATCGAACTAAACCCTGGGCTAGAAGTTGCATCCAATTTAAGGGTCGAACCTTTTTCAAAAAATTTTGGAGAGTATAGGAAATAATATAAGTTATTACCCGCAAATGTGGCTTGTACCTACTTAAAGAGTCATCTCACAGGCAGAGCACAGGATTGGTTTGAGGTAATTGGTTATACCTACATGACCGGGCAGCGACGGATTTTACACTATTGAAGGAGGCATTGACTAACAGTTTTCCCGAGGTCAGAAATAGATCAGAGCTAGAGGCCGCATTCTACGGGTCGAAACAAGCTAGGGATCAGGCACTGTCTGACTTAGTGTATAAATTACTTTAAGTGGAAAAACAGATTTGGAATGACGGAAGAAGAATTGATAAATCATGTAGTGATGAGGTTGGCCCCACAGTTGATTGACTATTTAGAGGTTCGAAGTCCAACGACAAAGGCTGAGCTTTTGTAATGGGTAGCGAAGTATGAGGAATGCCACGGGTGGACCGAAATATATGGTTCAAGTGGTGGTAATAGACGGCAGGAATGGGATTCGCCCGACAGGCGTGTAGATGGAAATTGGCGTGATAGAGGTGTGGTAAATCGCCAATTTGATACAAGGGGTATAAATAGTGATTCGAATGGTAACAGGTATAGCAGGGTCTTCGGTAATTGGGGATCCGAGAATCTGTGGTCCTAAATGATTATGGTAATCGAGGATCCGAGAATCGGTTTGTCAGAAATGGTTATGCCAATCGGGGATCCGAGAATCAGGGGGTCCGAAAGGTTAGAGGAAACCATCCAATTGGGATCGGAGCCTTACGGTTAAGTCCAGTGGACATTCCGATATTATTGCACGGTACATTCATCAAGGCTTTGTGGGATACGGGGGCTGAAAAATATTTTATTTCTGCTGAAGTATTTGAATCATATTTTTCATTCAGAACCAAGAAAAGGACAGATGCAGCGTTAATCATAGCGCAGGGCGTGAAGCGTGTGAATTTGGGGATCGTTGAGTTGCAAGTCAGAATTCGAGAATTTACTAAGCAGTGGCGTTTCCATGTCATTGATGACATGCAGTATCATTGCGTGTAAGGAGTAGACTTTATGAAGACCATGAAATTATCTTTAGATTTTGATCAAAAAACGTTGATGTTTCCAGATTCGGAGATTGTGGTAACAGAGGTAAATGAGCAGGTAGAGGTCGGTTTATTTCATACGAATTTGGATAAAAAGGTGGAAGCTGAAATGGCAGGCATTATTTAGGAGTTTTGGAGGGCTATTTTCAGATAAGAGGGGAGGCTTACTCATGTTTGGTATCATGAAATAGACACGAGTGATAATCCCCCGGTGGTATCAAGGCCGTATAGATTCGATAGGGTAAAGCAGAAAATGGTTGATTAACATGTCAACAACATGCTGGAAAAAGATACGATTATCGCTCTTCAATCACCATACACATCACCGGCAGGGTTGGGCTTCAAAAACAATGGACTGCCTCCAGAATCGCCTGAGGCTTATCGTTTCGCGATAGATTATCGCAAGTTAAACGCGATAACTAAATGTTCTTGATATTCACTACCACTCATAGAAGATTTAATTACGAATATTCTTCATACTCGGGTTATGTCCCTCGGGTAAAAGAGTTTTTTTCAAATATTAATTCATTAATTTAATTAACTAAAGTAAAGTTTTCTGTAATAACTTAAGTAGGAATTGACATTAAAATGTTTTTTATATTATTTGTTTTTTAATGCTCTGGACGCGACTTTGAATGTAAGAACCCGTATATCAACCTTTTATTTATTTATTTTGCTAACTGTCTTTTCTCGAGGAGAGATAGTTTCAGATGTTGAGTCATAGTGTCATTTGTAAGGGGGTGCCTGATTAAAAACAAAAGGAAAGATATTTTGAATTTAACATAACAGCTAGAGGAGCGATCTTATCGTCTGTTTTAACGCTTTAAATATGAAGTACTCTTTAAGGAGTTACATGTACCAAGTCATAAAGAAATACCTCTGTACACCAATAATTAATACTATACGAACGGCAATTTTCGAACTGTCTAAGGTACAATTTTTTTCAACAAATGCTCATACGCACAACAAGCCAAATGCCGAATATAAATATTTACATAAAGAAGAGGGAGGGTCTGCAAGGAGCTGATGGACGAGTCGTCAGGAAATATAATTCCTTTAAAATAGCATTACTCAGTGAAAGCTTTGAGAAGTCCGTATTCCGGGGTCCGTAATATGAATATATGGCAAAATATTATTACTGAATGATAATTTACTGATGTCATAAAAAGATCCGGAAATTCCCGGTTTGATACTTGTTTTTCCTGGAGCTTCTTTAGTTGAAGGAAAAGAAAAATTTATTTCTATAGAAGATTGTCGAAGAAGAAACCATTATTTAAGCACTAATTAATCTTTAAAAAAGTCAGTATGGGTCAGAGGTAGTCATTTCATTCTCTTGTGAGTAATTGGCATCGCTTTAGCGAAATTCATTGCTTGTTATAGCGAACTATATTTCCATATGTACCAGGTGGTTATAATTAAAGTTACACTATTCAGAGGCCTGTAGAACCTGTTCTGGTTATCGGATTTTGATGGAATATATTCTATATAGACCACGGAGAAAAGGTTTCTGCAATAAAAAGAAATTAGTACAAATTTTGACCACCAGGTGGTTTTTTCGAATATTTCTTATGCAAATCCATACCACCAGGTGGCTATTATCGAATATTCCTTATTCAAACCCGTATAAAACCTCTATATAAACTTGCAGTCATAGCCAGAGAATCATTCAACGTGAGTTTCTCATCGTTAGTCATGGCCTTACAACAAAAATAAAAAGAAAAAAAAGACTTAGCTTTGCTGGTAAAACTGTTTTATCAGAACGGCAGCAACCACTTAGCTGCTCTGTGTGAATATCGCCATTTAAAGGATCTGTGAAAAGGCCCCATGTCGAGGATTGGTTTGAGGAAGATGATTATGAAATTTGAAGAAACTGAGAATTTGGGTTTGCTGCCCAGAAGAGGACGGAAACTGGTTGGGACTGAAACTGTGGAAGAAGTCGCTACTGCTAGGGTTGAAAGAACCTCCAGTTCTATCTATTATTTCGCAAGTGGTCGATAAGTGTCATGCGAGTTGGAGACTCCGTGGTCGGCAGTACGAAAAATTTTGCGAGACATTTTGAAATGGCAACCATATAAGATCCACATGATGCAAAGGCTGAGACCTCAAGATCATAATGCTTGCCGATTTTTGGTGAGAATATAAGTTCATGATTAGAGGACTTGAAAAATTCTGTGGTCAGATGAGGCACATTTTTATTTAGATGGAGCTATGAATACTCAAAATGGCCGTATATGGGGTACTTCCAAATATCCTGCATCAACAAACACCGCATTCTAATTACGCGACTGCTTGGTTTGAATTTACTGGTTTATCCTCGGAGCTTTTTTCTTTGAAACTCTCACTCCCTAAGATCCTAAAAGATGCTCCGTCACAAGTCCACGGTACAGTGAACTTTTTCAACAACAGGTCATTCCTGCTTTACAGGAACGACAATGTTTGCAAGCCACTAACCTTATGTAAGATGGAGCAACTCCTCACATTGGGCGTCAAGTCAAAGCACTGCTTAGTGCTAACTTTGGCAATAATTGCGTAATATCCAGACATTTTCCGGGTGCATGGCCTTCTCGTTCACCCGACATAAATCCCTGTGGCTTCTGGCTGTGGGGATTTCTAAAAGACCGTGTTTATACCGGAGGACTTTACCTGATTTGAAAGCTAGCATTACACGCCATGTGGCTGAAATCCCTCGTGAGTTGCTTCGCGCTACTATTGAAAACACTATAATGTGTGGTTTCAATACGTTATTGATGTCAATGGAGTATTCTGTAATTGAATAAATTTTAGCGATTCTAACATATCATTTAGGCACCACATTTCCTCCTGGTGGTCAAAATTTGAAATATATTTTTACTGAAAAAGCCTTTTTCCAATGGTTCGTATAGCATATATTCCAAGTTTCATCAAAATTCGATAAGCAGAACGATTTCTACAGGCGTCTGAATTGTAACTTTAATAATAACCACCTGATATTTCCAAACAATGGTAGCTCTTGTGGCGAGCAGAGGTGTGACTGAACTTTTTCCGAAAAATAAAATCAATGCTAATTTTAGATCACTGCTTAATTTTTATATAAATTCGTAATTTACATTTTTATATGATACTGGATTTGATTAATTATTATTTTTCAATAACCTACAAAGGAATATTTCATTGTGTAGATGCTTAAAATTTTGTAGATGTAGATTTTGCTCTTAGCACCCAACAAATAAATATTTTATTTGGTTATACTAGATATTTGTATGTATGGGAGTCTACATACTCAAATTTCATAACCTTTCTCAAGGAAAAAAATGTTTCATTGCTTTGAATATTGAGAACTAGTAATTAAAATCGATACAAACACATTTCGTAATAGCTTTCCAACACTAACCGATTTTTCATGAATCGTCATGAAGTCGATCATTTTACTTCGGTGCGCGAATCAATTGAACAGTTAGTTTTTTTTCTGTTCCAGGTGCGCCGGAATCCAAAGATGATCAATTGCGAACAATTTTGTGCCTGCTTCTGCAGCTTCGAGCCTACGCGCAAGAGAGAACATGGTCCCAAGTACTTCAGCGAGTTGTGGAATGAATGTGTCCAAAACGTATGTTTCAGACTTATTCTCATGCAGCTGACTGAATTTTTATTAACCTTGTGGTGGCGGGGTCCTACCTGGGACACTGCTCACTCTGCCCGGCGTGTCTCTAAGTGTGGGAGGAAACATAACATCACCAACAAACACCATACAAACAAATATTTTTATTCAAGTCTGACAAACACTTAAACAATCACAAGTTTAACTATAAGAAGAAACCTAGGAGTGATTCCTAAAACGTCGATTAATCCTAATACTCAATTCTAAGTAAACCCGACTACCAGAAATGGACAAGAAGAACTATCACTAACTGACCTCAGGTCGGTACTGAATCTATCTTCAATCTGATCATTTACTTCTATAATTTATACCTTTTAAACACGAGCTAAGTTCGTGAAGTAATTCTCCGGTATTAAACTTACTTGACAGCTTGGCTGCTCCTTCTCCCCTTACATCTACAAAACATATATAGACTTTATATAGTCGAACTAATTAACATATATCTCATGTTTTTCCTGAAAAGGCTGTGAATTAGTATAAATGCTAGCTCCAAAGTTTCCCAAGATAATTAGTTCGGAAATCTCGCGAATGGCCCGTCACAGCCCCCTCCAAGCAAAAAAACGGGATTTATAGAAGGGTCTTAATGGCCCGATATAAATTATTAACGATTAATATTATAAACGATTAAATTATAAGTCTTAAACTAACTAGACATCTTAAACTTGAGTTTAGCATTAACTTTTACATAACAATACGCTAAAAAAACACTCAAAACTACTAACTCAATAAATTTAATCACTCCCACGTTTTTCCTTTTACACTCATTATATAAGGTGTACCAAATTTGGACGAGGACCAAAGAAAAACCTCCCACTGGAGGGAAAAACCCGGCCGTACACAACCCGTAAAACTTAAATATTTTAAACATATCTTGGGTTTACATATTTTATCTTCAAAACATTAGGGTCAGCCACCCTGAAATGAGATCTGGATCAGTGGACGAGCAACAAGATTCTTTGAACACTGTATATACACAAACAACATTGAATTCACACATATTTTAATTGTCAATTACTTTACAAATTTCATCTGGTTTAAGAAAAACTCCCATTTCCATCGTGCAGCGCTATTAGTGTTATGGTTAATTTCCTATCTACTCCGCGCCCAAAAACCAGATATATACTAATATACACATCAGTATGCCGATACATACACAATTATAAACAATTTTCAAAACATTCAAAAAATATAAACAAACAATACAAGGAATTCTCGCACCCTTAGCCAAGTCTTCTCACGTAGGAAACAAATGTAAACATACATATGCTTTCCACAATTTTGGATACATTTAGGTATACAAAAGTTCCTTTTTCACTCAATGTAGTGTGATTTTTGCACTTAGTCATCTTTAACAAAACAAGACTTGCTTCTTGCAAAAATTCACCTGACTGCCTGTCAGTAAAAATATAAATGAAACAATACAACCTGCCTAATATCTTGTTCTTCTCCTTTCTCTGATGTCTCCAACCTGCACCTCCAACGATGTGGACCTTCTGCTTCGTAGACTCTCCTCTGGCTCCTGGCGACCTGGTCTGTACTGTCGGCGCCTTCGTAGATTACAGTGATGAGCTCGCCCTGCTTGATCTCTTCTAGATCGGATTGATGCTTCCAGATCTGGCAATGTTTCTACAGGCGATCTGGACCTGGCTTTCCTATGAACTTCTCTTCCGTCTCTGGAATTGCGTGGGGTGGACCTTCTCTGTTGTATCCATCTTGGCTGAAGTAGCCTTTCTTCCTCTGGCTGCTGACGATCTCCTTCTGGAACTTGTCTACCGTGGTAATCTTCTGTTCGTTTTTTTCCCTACCTGTTCAGTCGGCGCTATGGAGGACGGGAGCCTTCGCTTGTTGATCTCTCTGTGTATGGTTTTCTTTTCCTCCTCGGTCCATCTGACAGTGACTCAGGCGTCTTTCTTTTCCACCTCCTTATGCTTTGGTTCTTCTTTTTTCTGTTGCGTCCCTTATGACAGTGATTCTGGGATAGCACGCTTACACTGCCTTTTGGTCAGCTCATGTTCGCTCCCCTTTATCCCTCTCTGATTACTTTTATTCCCTACACTTGTCGTCTCTTTCCTCTCCTGTATCTGTCTTCCACCCGACTCATTACTCTTAAAGCCCTGTGACCTATCTAACCCATATCGACTATCCTCAAAGCTACTCGACTGATACTCGGATCCTCTGCTAACTGAACAATCTACCTCCACTACACCTTCATCACTTTTTCTCTGATGGTAAATTCGCACTTGGTCTATATTAACTGTAGTTCTTCTACCTGCCTTCCAAATTACAACATTATTGTTTTTAACACTTACGACTCTATAAGGACCTTCGAATTTGGTACAGAATTTTGCTACCACCTTTTTACTGGCAGAGCTTATAGGATGAGTTTCAACCAAAACTAAATCATCGACCTTAATGTTAATTTCGCGTCTCCTCTTATTGTAATACTTCACCCACTTGTCATGCTTTTTTTTAGTATTCTGTCTAGCTTCCTCAAACACCTTTTCAATATTCCTAACCACGAATTCTGCTCCAACCGTCACCATCACAAGTTTTTGAAACGGGGTAATAAGTTTCCTACCCAAAAATAATTCTGCTGCAGTTTTTCCAGTGGTTTCGTGAACTGCCGTTCGTAATGCATACGCGAATTCACTTAGAAACTTGTCCCAGGTCTCATGATTTTGATTTAGAAAAGAAGCAATAATTTGTAATAAATCACGATTAACTCGTTCCGTTCTATTTGACTGAGGTCTATACACAACTGTTTTGACATGCTTAATATCTAATCTATTACTTAAATGCTCAAAAACTTCGGATATAAATTGGGGACCATTGTCGCTAACGATTTTCATTGGAGCTCCATATCGCGAAATATAATTTTCGAACAGGGTATTGGCGATTATTTTTGCGGACGCCTTTCTGAGGGGTATTATTTCCAACCATTTCGTAAAGTGATTCGTTATTTCTAAAATATACCTATCTCGTTCAGGTTTTCATGCTGGGTAGGGGCCTAACAAATCTAATGAAACTATTTCATTTGGATAATTAGTTATTATCGGTATTAGATGACCGGCCGGTAACGCGTTCTTATAATTCACTTTTTGGCACGTATCACATGTCAAACATAATCATGTATGACCCTCCTCATATAAGGAAAATAACAAGCATCCTTCACGCGTAAATACGTTTTTTTTTAATTCCGAGGTGTCCAGCCATAGGCTTATCATGAAAAATTCGCGCATTATCACACCTCGCATCAACTTTGGAATATATACTCTCATTTCTCCGAGAGGATGCGTACTTCGCATAAAATAACAATCCGTCAACTATTCTAAAATCCTGAGACCAGTTTCCACAGACTGCCACGTTTACCGTACTGTCATCGGGGTTTTGTAAATAACGGTAAATGTGACCCAGCTCAGGGTCCTGCCTTTGTTCGGTAATCAATTGTTCCCTTGACGAAAGTACCAAATCTCTAATTACTGCACAAGCTATATTGCCATCCTTAAAACATTCCACCGGGTTTCGCGACCACACATCTTCCACAACATTCTGAGCACCTGGCCTGTGTTCCCATTCAACATTAAATTCGGCTAGCTTGAGTGTCCATCTAATCATTCGGCTGGATATATTTTTACCATTAGTGAGTTTTTTAATGCTGCATGATCCGTGATCACTTTTACTGGTAAGGAACCAAAGTAGGTGCGAAACTTGTTTAAAGCCCAAATCACACCGCTAAACATTCGCGCTCGGTTACTGTGTAATTGCGCTCAGCCCCATTAAGTGTGCGGGACGCATATGCTATGGAACTCTGATTTTGAGTAAGCACAGCTCCAATCCGAATAGAACTAGCGTCAGTAAAAAGCTCAAATTGTACATTAAAATCTGGTAATTTTAGTACAGGTGCTTTCGTAATTGCACGTTTGATCGATTCAAAAGCAACTTACGACTCTTCCGACCAATTAAATTTCCTACCCTTCTTTTTTAATTCATACAGTCGCTCGTAGAGATCTGCGTACACCTTAATAAATTTTTGATACCATTGGGTCATTTCGAGAAATTTTGATACTTCCCGCGTATTCTTTGGTGATTTCATTTCGAGTGTTGACTTAACTGTAGACTCATCCGTGGCTATCCCTTCTTTACTAATTACTAGGCCCAAGTATTTTAATTTCTCACACCCAAAATTACACTTATCTTTGTTCAACATCAACCCCACTTCCTGCAATAACCTAAATACTTCCTTTAAATGTTCCACGTGATGTGCAAATGATGGAGACGCGATTATTACGTCATCCATATATACTTGCACGTACTTCCCTAATACCGGTTTCAAGATGATGTCAATGGCTTTCTGAAAATTTGGCGCTGCCCCCGAGAGGCCGAATGGCATGCGCTTAAACGCATAAGTGCCGTGTTTCGTCCCAAAAGCAGTTTTGGCTACATCCCTGGGGTTTACTGTCAATTGAAAGTAGCCGGTGCGTAGATCCAAAGTACTCATTATCTTCGTCTGAGGAATATTGGTAATTAAATCCTCAGTGAGTGGCAAAGGTTATCTAGGGTACCTAGTTACCACATTAAGTTTGCGATAATCCACCGCAAATCTATAAGCTTCCGGATTATCCAGGGGTAATCTGTTCTTATGACACAATACTACAGGAGATGCTTAAGCAGATTGAATTTGTACGATGGTGCCTTCTCGTAACATTTTGTCGATATGGTACTCTATGATACCTTCTTAACCCTATCATACTTATACGGTCTAGATACTACTGGAGCGCTATCACCCGTATCAATTTCATGATATAATACATGAGTAAGTCCCGGTCTTTCCGAGAACAGCCCCTTAAAACTGTTAAATAACGATTTTAATTCTCTCTTCTGACTTTCTTCTAGTTTTGTATTTGAAAGATCAATTTCTAAATACTCCTCATCTATTTTTATTTCTTCAATTTGCGAATCCGGAATCGCTAATGACTTTTCATCGAAATTCATGGTTATTTTTTAGTTTCGAATAAAATCAATACCTAAAATGCAGGGATATTCTAGATCCGCTAATATATGAAAATCCCACTTTTTCTTAAATTATCGTATTCGTATCTCTAATTCTACCGTCCCTACATTGTCACAACAGGCGCCTTGAGCCGTTATAACTTTTGTGTTTGATTTTTTTACTGGCTTATAAGAAAAATATGCCCGATACGTTTCTTCAGAGATGAACGACCTCTCGGCCCCAGTATCCCATAATGCCTTCGTAAAGATATTGACTAAAATGGGCACGTACGGAAGTTCTACAGGGGACATCCGTAAAGCAGAAACCCCTATAGGAGGTTTCTCATCAACCTGCGATCGATCCTGATTTCGAACGCTTAAAAAGTTTAAATTTTTATGACTACTTCTATTCCAATGATTATTCAACCCCCCGGTCAAAATTATCACTCGGACCCCTCTATTTCTAAACTGATTTCGTCTACCACGATTGTCGAACCCGCGATCATTCCTATCAATACGGTTCCTGTTCTCTAACCCTTGATTATCATGGTTCCTCTGTGGTCTAGTCCTATATGAAGTTCTATACCCCTGTCTCCTATCATTCTGACGTTCAACTACCCCTGTATCTCTCCAATTTCTACTTGTACGACCTTCGATAGACCTCCTACTCACATCCCAAACTAGTCTTTCACTATTATTATTACTCGAACCCTGGTTGTCTCTCCTCAAATATCTATCCTCATACTTTGTGATCATCTTAAGTAACTGCAATTGAGAAGTTGGATTCCGAATATCTATGTATTCCATCAACTGTGGTTCCATACGGATAATAATGTGATCGATTAAATTTGCTTCCGACATATTTAGTCCCAAACTTTTGTGTATTTTGAGCAAGTCGTATATAAAATCTGATGGAGCCTAACTGTGACCCTGATACGACGAATAGAACCTGACTTCCAATTCAGTTTATTCCTAACCACTGGGAAATTTTCCGTCAAAATTTCTTTTAATTGCTCAAAATCCGTAGCATTCCCCTTCACTAACGATGACCCAAACACCTCGAATCAGTCCAACGCACGTCCTCGGAGACGCCCTTTGAGATAAGAACATGCCAAATTGCTAGGTATCTCGTAAAATGTAACATTACTGTCAATGCATTCCAAGAATTCCTCTATATTTTCAACTCCGGAAAAAAAATATCAGGCAAGAGCCTAAAATTGGATCCGACTCCCATCTCGGGGTTAAAGGAGATATGTCCTGTAGACAAACACGTTGAGTGCTATTGTGGTGGCGGGGTCCTACCTGGGACCACACTCACTCGGCCCGGCGCGTCTCTAAGTGTGGGAGGAAACATAACATCACCAATAAACGCTATAATAATAAATATTTTTATTCAAGTCTGACAAACACTTAAACAATCACAAGTTTAACTATAAGAAGAAACCTAGGAGTGATTCCTAAAACGTCGATTAATCCTAATACTCAATTCTAAGTAAACCCGACTACCAGAAATGGACAAGGAGAACTATCACTAACTGACCTCAGGTCGGTACTGAATCTACTATCTTCAATCTTCAATCTGATAATTTACTTTTATAATTTATACCTTTTAAACGCGCGCTAAGTTCGTGAAGTAATTCTCCGGTATTAAACTTGCTTGGCTGTTCCTTCTCCCCTTACATCTACAAAACCTATAGACTTTATATCGTCGAACTAATTAACATATATCTATCTCGTGTTTTTCCTGAAAAGGCTGTGAATTAGTATAAATGCTAGCCCCAAAGTTTCCCAAGAGGATTAGTTTGGAAATCTCGCGAATAACCCCATCACAACCTTTCACGTAGAAGCTACGCGAAGACTATTGGCGTTGGATGTCGTGATTTTTACAAGCTTTTATTTTACTTGCAATGTATGTATGTAATTTGTTCGGGTGGAGTCTTGCAACTCAATTTTGAAGCTGATATATTCAACCAACTGTGCTGAAATTTTGTATACACGTTTAGTTTGGATGGCAATGCATGTTTTGACCATTTCTATTCCTATATTGCAATTAGTTAAAAAGATATTAATTAAAAGCCTTAAAACGCATAATTGTTTTACCTCTGTGAGCTGTTTATTCCGCTATGCTCGACGACTCAAAATGAAGAACCTAGAGAGGATTTTTTTTTAGAGTTTTTGACGTTTTTATCTAATGATTTTTATAAAACTCAAACAAAAAATAATCATACAATTGGAAAGATTTTATTTCGTCACGATACGATACAATTTTTTTTACAAAATAATAATATTTGCATTTCTTACGATTTTTTTTTAAATGAGTCAAAATTGATACGTTTTTATGAAAACTGTTGCAAATGAATTTTTTTTTCGTTTAAATGAATCAACATTCAGTACTAAAACAGCTCTTGCTTTTTTAGAATCAGTCATTTTTAAAATAAAATGTCGAAAACTTTTTTTTACGAATTTTCAAATAATACTCCAAATTTTAATTAAATATTTAACAACTTCGTTATTTATGAAGATAATCTCACGAAATTTTTTTTTCGTGTGTAGAACAGTATTACCCAAGATCTAAACAAAGATTGAAAAAATTACTTAAAAAATTACGGATTTTAAAAAAAAATTGTGTTTTTCATCCAAAAGCGCCTTTTTCCAAAAATTCATTTAGCTACTGTTCGAAATTAACCAGCAAATGACCTTACAACAATGATGCGTTGAATGAGATGAACAGACTGAGAAACCTGTCCAGAGATAACTAAAAAGTAAAAAATAAATTAAAAGTAAAAAAAACTTTTAAAAAAATTATTTAAATGGGCGTTAAAAAGAATAAAATAAACTGTTCCTTTAAAACTTTTTTACTATCAACTTATAACGTCATTATACAATTTATACGATATAAAAGCTTGTCGCGAAATTTACCTGTGTAGATAAACAAGTAAATTAAATAACTTGATCTGATTGATTTTAATTTTTAAAAATTTCAAACTAAGTAAATACGAGTACTTAAGTATTGCGACAACCTTTTATATGATATAAATTGTGTAATGATGTTATAAGTTGTTAGTAAAAAAAGTTTTAAAGGTAAAGTTTATTCTTTTTATCGCGTTTAAATAAAAGCTTGTTTTTAACAAAGTTTTTTTTCTTTTAATTTATCAATTCTATTGTTGAGAAACGGCATTTGAGTTGGAGCCCCGCTTTTCATACCATACCAACCGGAGTTTCTGTAGATTTAACGAGAACCAGCCCTTCTATTCGGCTGGTATTTATGGGTTTAAGAACTCGACAGAGAAACAGTGCCGGCCACACGAGTTCACGAGTACGGTCCACTCAATCTAGAATTAGAACAATATGCTTATCTCTCAAATTTCTTGTTTAATTCCGTGGATTATGCGAGAATCTCATGTACAGTTTTCATATTTGACGTTCTATTAATTTTCCGACGGGATCATTTCAGAAGAAAATGCAGTAAATTGAAGTACAAAATTCTTTCAATAAGCAGACATGGCGAAGAAAGCACATTTTTGTAGGAAGTAATGCTTTTTTTAATGAATGAATGCGATGACATTATATGCAAAATGCATTAATTACAAATGGGAATTCCTATATGTACATAATAGTTGATAAATAAGGAGGAAGAGGTGAAAAGAGATTATTCGTTCCAGACATGTCCCTCTTCGTTTCCGGGTCTGCACTTGTAAACGTAGGCAGCTATCGAAATGTCGTCGCTGTATCGCATACATCGGGTACCGCCTGGGCATTCGCACCTGAAGAAGGAAAAAAAGAAACCATTAATGTAATAAATCAGAAGAACTATGTATCTGTTTCGTCTTGTAATTCCTGTGCATAAAGCGAGCCAAGTGGCTTTTGTTTCTCCTCGCGAAATCAGAGGCTCCGTGTGGGTGGATGTTATTCAACTAGTGGCCTAAGTATGAGGTCACTCATGAAAAATATTCATGAGCCTTAAGATACTGCCTGCATTCATTTTTTCATCGTGTTTTTGTAGTTGCATTGAACTTGAATTGTTGATTTTTTTTTTGCTAAAACACAGTTTACTTTTCTTAATTATTCCTTTCAATTTATTTGAATCATACAACCTAAGTTGAACCTACAGTAACGGTTTTCCACGGGGAAAGGCATGGATTGGTACTAAGAAGGCGCAAAAAAGATAAGCAAGACTAACATTCGCAGCGTATTTTAATTTACAAGTAAAAAATATCATAACTATACAATATCAAGGTAAATCTATTTTTTACTCGGATTTCGACGAAACATTTTTTCAAAAAAATATCGAAACCTATTGTTCTATAATTGTAGAACGATACAGAGAAGGTGTCAGATTTAATTCTTTTTTAAAGAATGAAGGGTAAAGAGACGCACATATAAAGTTTGAAACACTGGCCTACAGTGAAATTCGAAAAATCTTTGCAAATGTTCATTATTAGGTAGTCCTAGACGGAATCTGCATTCTATTGTCTGTATTTTAGAAGTGAAACATGAAATTCTGAAATTAAAATTCAACACTTTCTGTGAATAAAAAATAAATTTAAGGGACCAAAATAAACATAAACTAAGTGAACGATGAACAAGTAAAGAGTAATAACACACTTTGATAACTTTTAAACTGTATTGTGCAATGTCTGATTCCACTTTTGAAATATCGTTTGAGGGGTGATGCGGATACCTAGCCCTTCCGGGCCTTAACCTCTCTTCGTGAGGTGATAAATTAACTCTGGCCCATTGTTAAATAATAATACTTTAAATGTTAAAATAAAAAAGTTAAAATTACTGAAAAACATAATAAACTTTAAGTTTAAAAATGCTTTGATTGAGAGAAAAAATTAAGTAAAATCGAAGCAGAGCATCGAAAAAAGTTAACTTTTACAGATCAAGAGGGCTTTTGAAAAAAGAAAATGTGAAGACTCACGGGCTTTTGACGAAATAGTCCGTTGTCCTGGTCGCTGGTTGGTAGATCTCCCAGCCGCAAGGCGTCGAACCCGAGCAATACCTCCCCTCCGCTCTTCGCTGGAAAGAACACATTTTTGAGAAAAATTGCTTCCATTTTACTTAATACACATACATATGCAAAATAAATTCATATTCAGTGAATGTTTCAAGTTCAACAGGATTTCAGTGCCAATGAATAGCGCGTATTTCCTTTTATTAAATTTTGTAAGTGTAAATAATATTTTAATATCAAGAAATTTTCAAATTTTTGAAGCATTGGATCACAAAATTCAAATTTGTGAGACATCCTATTTAAGAAGACTGAACGATGGTAAAGTCATTCCAAGATTGTGTTCCTCCATACACGCTCGCAAGCGGTGTACCCCATCCGTGAATTGCAATTTTTTTCACCAACTTGTTAAAGTGGATTTCTATAACAGAGTGAAATTATTCTGAGAACGGTATTGAATCGAATAAACATTTTTAACAAATCAAAGCAATTATACTGGACAACCTGAAATTGAATTCTTAGAAAGGCCAAATAAGTTTGTGTGTATTGACTTTAATCCTTATAAAAAAAACTTCTATGTCATTCTGTGTTCTTGAAAGGAATATGAGTTCAGCGTCATTGCAATAAGTATGTGACATCTCAGGTTATACTCAATCTCCATCCGTTCTTGACAGCTCTTAGAAAATTTCAACTCGTAATCAAAAAGTGTGTGTTGTTAAATATTGAAAAAGTTAAAAAAAAACTACTTTGTTTCTTAATGAAGCATAACTATGTCACATGCTTTAGCACAACACCATTCAAGAAGCATATTCAAATTACACACAGACATACCCGGAAATAAATATAATACACACAATGGTAGACAGTCAAATGTTTTTTCCGGTTGTATTCTCCAAAAACTGGGAATTTCGAACAATATGTCAATTGGCTACATGTGATGACGGTTGTCCATGTATAGGCCAACCACCATACACCATCATTACTCATTCAGTCAAAATACAGCAGCAGTTCGAGCTGTTTTGTGCAATTGTAAGTCAGGCACATTTCTACGTTTCGGGTTATTGTTTGTACGAGTATTGGCAACGTATGCTAAGTACTGTCTATTTTTAAGGATTATAGGTAGGGCCTCGAGATGTTTTAAGACTTCCCTGTCCAAACATATGAAACAACTCAAGTATCAAATAAGAACAATGATAAATAATAAAAAAGAACAAACATTTAAAGTAAGAACCAGGGTAAATTAACATGAGAACATGTTAAAACATTAACATGTTAACTATTTAGACAACAAGAAAAGGAACGCAAGCGATGCAGTCTTTACAAAGAGTTCATGAAAGTTCTGGCATTCCAGTTAGTTTGCTTATCACACCACGTTTTTGCAACTCTTCATCTAGTTCTGGGCATATGAAATGCTCTGCATTCATGATTCCCGAATTTCAAATTGGGCATATACCAGATGGAAGGAAAGGGAAACAACATTACTCGCATCCTGAGATTCTTAATTCCTCCTGAATGGTGCTGAATGAGTAATAACTATGGCTAGAGCGGCTCAGAGAAAATTATACAATGAACACAGCGCATTTTTTAGAACAAATTAGATGGCTCGCTTCATTTCCTTGACATCTCGCTGTCAAATGACGCAAAGATAGAATGCGTAATATTAAAAAACGGAATCCAAATTCGGGACAAGTTTTTCAGGCAGAAAATTTCTCCAACATTATATAATAATACGTTCTAACTTCGCTATCCTACATGCTAAATTTTATTATACTAATCCTTTTTTATCTGAGTTTATCCATTTTTTCTGCTATAAAATGGGCTCCATCAACCTAATGAGTTTTCTCTTGATATCTTAAAAGGGAAAAACTACCTATTAATGGAAAACTTCAAAAACTCAAGACTGTAAGCAAATGCCTCAAGGAAAGTGAGAGAAGTTTCAGTCTGAAAATATGTTCCTAGTTTTTACATTTAACGAAGACAACCTTAAGAGTTCTTTTAAAAATTGTTGAAACCTTAAGTTACCTTGCCTTAACATCACCTTTCATTACTTAATTAAAAGTATATTAAATTAAATATATCTAAAGAACATAAAATTTATTTATTCCCTCCTTCGTTGTGAACCGAAGTTTTAAAGCAAATGCTTGAAACTGTTCGCAAAGTTAAAAAATAGAATCACCGTATGGCATTAATTTTTTTTTTTTTTTTGCCAAATTTTAAATTCAGTCTTTAAATACGATACCTTAAGGATTTAACATTATTTTATTTATTTAATGAATTATAAAAAAGAATATTTTCCTTCATTCTTTAATGACATATTTTAAATAATTTTTTTTCCTGCGTAAGTACTATGCACAAAGGTTAGTTATTAAATTATAATATAAATATTCTCAAGTAAATGAAGGTAGAGAATTTTCATTAAATTTTTAGTTAAACTAGTGATACTTGGGAGAATGTTCTTTCGTAATGTCTATTATTTAAGCGCTGCTCTCATTCAATCATAACATCTGACATGTGACTTAAATTCTATAAAAATTAGAAATATTGAAAAGGAACAAATAATTTTCTAAAATGCATTTCAGAAAAAGAAAAGCATATAATTTTAGTTTAAATCAAACTTTCAAGGAGGAGGGGGGTGTAAATTTTTGATTCAAATTAGAAATGTCTATTTGAATAGGAAGAAGATCCTACCTTTATCACTCGAGCCTCCCCATAAAGAAAGAACAAACACACAACCGCCACAGTTACGAGCAGCGATGCCACCTTGAGTTCCATAATGTTCCACTTAAAATTAATCAATGAATTCTGTGATGAATCCTTCTCTCTCTTTTTATATGCAATCTACAACGTTTACTACAAATAGTGCACAAATAAAGGGCTGCCATAAAAGCGTTTGGCTTCCTTGGCACTTGTACCGAATAAACAATCCTCACAAACCTATTTCTCGATTTTGTAATCGATGAATGGCTTTAATCTTAACAAATCTCTAAGAAGGGTCCGATAACTCATAGCAGACTTAAAAAGATAAGCGCCTCGGGCGCATTCTTTCGTGACATTATAATTGAAAGCTTGTGATACAAACTGATTAGTTCGTATCTAACATAAAAATAAATCGGTAAAATTTTTTAACGAGCAGTTTTTTTTCTAAAAAATTATCTCGTAACTTTTGATTGGAAAAAAACTCAAACAACATGACTGCTGATATGCAATCCATCATTACGTCGATGCTTTTTGAAGAGAATGCAAAGGATGGGAAGAGAGAAAAGGGGCCCTGGACCTTTTCCCAACGTTTCGAAAAATCCAAGTTTATTCCAATCAAATTAGGTGTAGTTCTCCACAAAACAACCTAATAATGAAAGGGTAGAAGAAAACGTCTTCAATCAATGTTCTTTCAGATTTGTAAATGGGAACTCAATTTTCATGCATTGTATGTGATTATTTTTTCGAATGCTTGCTTCCATCGATAATGATTTTAATTTCCCAAACTTTGTCATTTTGGTGTACAATTCGTATTGGGTTAATCTCGTACAAAAAATTAAATTTTAGTATCAATCTATCGACGTCATTGTTACGCCATCAGAAAATCTGGAACATACAATACAATCGTGCTATTTCAAGTTTTATGACAGAGGCAGCCTCTCTATCTGAATCTGAATAAATAAATAGCCAAGGTTTCATTCCCCAACGACATTTTCTAGCGTAGCATTCCGTTTCTCCTACCTTTTAACATCAATAAGTACTCGAGCACATACAGATTGTTTTGCATAAATTAAAAAACTAAAATTACGGATAAAAAAAGAAACCCAATGGCGCGTTTAAGCTTAAAGAACGCCAAGAAAGAGAAGATAAAATACAAAAATTACCCAAAATTCTCAAATTTCTTAATCAGCCTTCTAAGATTTCTTGTGGTTCAAGTATTTCTGCTAATAGTGATTCAGATAATGTGACCACTGCAGTACCTACTGAAGGAAATTCGATAGTTATTGCAGTTATCGCCGATCCTATTAAAGACGACCGTGAAATGAGGACTGTGACCACCTCAAACACTGCCCTGTTATTTTAAAGCTTTTTGTAGATAACTCTACGGAGGCAAATTTTAATACTTTTTATGCTTCGTCAGCTTTTTATTGAGCTGCTAATGGCAGAGATGCCGAGGACGGACGGGTGTAAGATAAATATATATATATACATATTAAAGATGATCATATCTACATGGAACATGTAAGACAGTAGAAACTATATATATGTATATATCGATATCTAAATTTTTCGAAATTGGGAACAATAAATCTTTTTATGACGGGGTCAACTTCTTGAATAAGATATTAAGTGATAATGAGAAATGTCAAAAAATATTGATGAGGGTCCTTTATAGCCTTCATGGCCTTTTCCAAAAACACCCATCAGAACAACACAGGTGTTTTCCAAAATCTTACTACTTTTTAACTTCTAAATATGGACTTAGTTAATAATTTTTGGCTGTGTTATTCTAAAATAATGGATGCTACCTACTGCCAACCCTGACGGGCCATTTACTTCTTAAAGGAATAATGTGTGGTGTACGGGCATTAGAGATTGGAGGTATATATCAGAAAGAATTAAACAGCACAGTTTTTTTAGTGGCCATTTGGAAGCCTGTACTGTTTATGAAACGATGGGGAAAAGTAATACTACCGAACATAACTAAAGAACATCATTTTTAAAAATGGTTCTGCAAAAGTTATTCGATATCATACTTACACTATCAAAGAGTTCTGTGACTTTCAAAGAACATCCAGAAAATTTAAGTCAGGAAGGATATCATGAAAATTTTATATCCTTTGTAGAACTTGTCACTCCAATGGATCTTATACTGCTGCAAGTTTTATATATAGCCAAAGGATATAAGGAACTTATATCCCTTCTTCCCTGTAACCCGGCTAGAGGTGTTGGAGGAACTAAATGATCAGACAACATGATGAACTTCAATTATTTTATTTATCACTATTTCAATTCAGACACTACACTCTAAATAAGATAACTTTGATCTGTCAGAGCACGAGGGTGAGGCGAGATGGCGTATGGAGAATGTAACCAATCCTGCAGATCTAACCTTAAGATAACTTTATACAGAGCGTTTTTTATGACCCCTCTAATAATTTAACTCTCTAACTTGATTAAAGATCACAGTACCTGAACTTTTGCAATCTTCTAATCTTTTTGCGTGGACTTAAACACTTCTCCAATAGTTGAACTAATTACTTCCTTAATATTCAAACTTCTCGCTTCGTACACTGTTTACGTATACGTTTCACTGCCAATTTACTTCGCTTCTCATTTTTTCACTTCACATCCAATCTATTCTCACTTCACTAACTCTCAAACTCGCGAATATAGAATATATATATATATATCAAACTTAATTTGCATAATCACTCTTTCTGTCTTCGGAGAAAGTTGGTTTAAAAAATGTTTCCCCAAAAAGAATTCCCCAGAGGTTAGTTGAAGAAACCGTATAGATTCGTCACAAAGTAATGTTTTTTATTTCTACGTTTTCCCATCATTTTATTTAGTTAATTTTTTTTTGTTTATTTTTATTAACTCTTTATATTTAATTTTTAAATCGTGCTTTTTAAATATTTTTAGGATCTGCAAGCTATTTGAGTGAAACAATTCAAATTGAAATGATTGAGTGCTTGTGGATCAAACTTGGAAAGCCATCTGATAGAACAAATTCGATCGTGACCTTTTTTCGCATCGTAATGGATACGACACAGGACATATCAAAGGTAGATCAGCTAAGCATTGTTGGGAAGTATGCAGTAGTTACCAGATCGGAAAATGGACAGCCGGTTGACATAGAAGTAAAAGAAGCATTTCTAAGCTTTTATGCAGCCTTCAAACATAACGTGACAGAATCAACCAGACGACTGCATTGTTAATCGACAAAAATATCGACTTAAAAAAATGGTGAGTCAAGGTTATTATAGAGCTAGAGTGATGAGCGATGTGTAGAATGATGTACAAAAACAGATTATTCAGCCTAACACGTACATTGCGCCGCCCATAATTTAAATTGGGTGATAAATGATGCAGTTAGCGCTTTTGTGTAGAAATACAGATTTTTTCCGCAGATTTGTATAACTCTGTCGTAAATAGTATTAAGCGTGGATATCTATTTTGAAAATTCTCTGGCGAATTGGATATCATTCTTAAAAAACTAATTCCAATTAGATGGTCCACAATTAGGTCAATATGATTTGCAATTGGGTCCAGAATCTGACAATAGCTTGTTTCTTGTACTCAGATTTAGCGCGGGCTCTGCATTTTTGAATTCAATTTTTAAGTAAGTTACCTTTTTCTTGTAATGGGTTTAGATATTCTATCCATTACTTTAAATGGGTTTTTGCTCAGTAATTATTAACAGAAATGGGGAAGGTTGGCTGGCCACAAAACATGTTCAACCCCCCTTTTAAATAAATTATTTGATACATAAGAGCTGTCCTAAGTCAGCAATGTTGATAATACTGTAGACTCCATATTTTTACATTTCACTCTATTATTTTTAATTTTTCATGCATCCTTTCTAAAATCTGGCTATCTTGCAATTTCAATTTTTTTCAGTTTTAATTATTGACTATGCATCTCTCTCCAGTAGAGAATTTCGACTCTATATATATGTATTGTCATATCGTCATCATATTGAACCTGTTTCATACCTCTCCCCAATAAACGATGTCCTTTCATTCAAGGGGTGTGTTTGAGTAAACCAGCCCAGCACACTCCATCTATATATAATCAAAGTATTATCGGAAATTATTCTCAAGAGCCCCAATAAAGAGGAGTGTGGGGAAGCAGAGAGTATTAAAATGCGTAACTTTGAATTCGTTTGGCTTTGCGAGTCCTTGCACCGTGTATTGAATGACATTAATTATTAATTCAAAATTTTACTGTAGTGCCATATCGATTTGGACGAGGCGAGTAGAAAAATCTTTAGCAGAGACAAAAACAAAGTTGCAAATTTATAGAAACGACTTCAAGTCTTTCAAGTGCAAAGTCATTGAAACTACAAGAAAATATGGTATACATCCCCATTTTCAAGAAAAAAGGCAAGGGAATATTAAGAAACATTTTAAAGAATTAGCCTCTAAACATCAATTTCAAAACCGGGAAGAAATATTTAAAATTACTATTTTCCATAAGGTACTGGACATAATATATCAGCTCAATTAAATACATGTTTTACTGTTATGAGTGCATTCTTCAAATATTCAATTTTCTAAGGCGAACACTTTTACTAGAGGTAGATGAAACAGCTGTCACAAAAGTGTGACCAACTCCACAATAAGTATTCCGATAAAATAGGCCCAAACTTTTCAATTCAATTTCGTAATATTTACCACCTGTTTCTCTTTAAAATAACCCGGGCGCGAACTAATCACCAATTACGTGAGTAACTGATGAGCAAACATAGAGAGCTGAAATGCGACCTAACAAAAGATTCTCAGCAATGCCATTCCGTACAATTCTCGTCGCTTCTGCAACAGCTGAAAGATCATTTAGCAAACCAAAAATAATGAAAAATTATTCAAAAAATCGAGTGATTTGACTCCGACATTTATCTCTAATGGCAATTAAAAACAAAGTTGCATCAATTCTGGATTTAACTTAAATTATAGAAACTTTTGTGAAAACTAAAGGTAGGAAAAAATTGTAAACTAGATTGTTAATTTGTTTTTAATAAGTAAGTCTGGCCTTCATATGTATCTTCTCTACATATACTTATTCTTTATCTACGTCGTTTTATTTCCTATGTTAATGTTCGCTTTTGTTCAATTTTCCACTATCAATGGCGTTACTTCTCGTCTACCGTTTCTGTCACAACTGCTCTAGAAGAGGTGGTGCACAATCGAACCTGGGCGATCATACACATAAATGTAGGCAGTATGTAGCTTTGCTTTCCTATGTTCTGCAGAACACGATAAACAACTGATGTAAAAGTAGCTTTATATGCTAAAAATATTCTTACATTTTTACTTAATGAAGCCCTACCTATATAAAGCCCTAGTTTTCTTTTTTTTTCCGGACCAAGTCCTTTGAATACCTATATAATTAAGCCACTAAATATACTATATATATATTAAGGAAAAAAAAAGAGATTCACTTCTCGCTAGTTTGGAAAACTATTACGCCCACAGGCTAAAAATTTGGCAGGAAAACGTTTCTTTAATTGAGTAGAGATCGGCTAAATATGAATTTTACGGAAATCTTCTGCGTTCTAGGGGCTTAAAAGTATATACATAAATATATGAGCGTGCGTGTACGTTCAGGAGAAAAGCGACTCTCTCCCTCGTCGCAAGACTTCTGTAACTACACTCATGTCCATAAATTAAGGATAATGAAGTTCAGGCAAAGAAAGAGACAGAAGCAAAACAAATTTGACTAATTTATAAAGTCTATTTATTAAACAAAAGGTAAAGAGCGAAAAAGATGCTATATGTTTGACATAATTAATAAAAATTGCGATTTTTACTCCCGGGAGCAAATTTTAAAAAAGAACCTATTTACAAAAAAAAAGTATAACATAGTTAGTATGATGGTTAATACGGAGTATGTCTCCCGGACGATGCAATACAGGTCTTACAACGCCTACGCATGCTGAGTATCAAATTATTAATCTGATCTTGGGGAATATTACACCACTCCATCAAGCAATGCCCTCCGAAGTTCCGGTAGACAGGTGGGAGGGGGTTGACGGGCTGCAATTCGTCGGCCAAGCATATCCCACACATGCTCTATTGGATTCAAGTCCGGTGAGTATGCTGGCCAATCCATATGGGTGATATCCTCCGATTGAAGGCATTCGTCTACAATGTTTGCATGGTGAGGACGGGCGTTGTCATCCATAAACAGAAATTCAGCACCCATGGCACCCCGAAAAAAACGTACATGTTGTTCCTGAATGACGTCCCGATAGATGTGGCCCGTCATCGTTACACTCTGAACACATGAAGGTCAGTTCTGGAACCAAGAATAATTCTTCCCCAAATGAGCCATCCTGCACCACCGTAACGGTGTCGTTCAATGGTGTTCTCTTGGTGGTAACGGGTACCTGGCGCTCTCCATGTGAAAGTCCGGTGAGAATCAGACTGCAAACTAAACCTGGACTCGTCGGAAAACATCACACAAGATCATTGTTGCGGTGTCCACAATGCATGATCTCTACTCCGGTTAATCGCAGGCGACAGTGAGTTACGGTAAGGGGAACACATCTGACAGGCCTACGAGCATATGGACCAATGTGCCCTAAGCGTCTGTACACGGTCTGCCTTGAAACTGTCGTACCGGTAGCTGAAGAGAGCTGACGAGACAGGTCTGATGCTGTTCGTCTGTTTCTTTTGGCAGTAACTGCCAAATACCGGTCCTCATTCGGCGTTGTAACTCGGGGGCGACCTGTGCTGTAACATCTACTCACATTACCATCATCTTGGAATCGTTGCCAAAGCCTGGAGATGACACCCTGGGCGATTCCAAATTCCTCGTATACTTCCAGCTGAGTACGTCCACATTCCAGTCGTCTGATAAATCTACCACGTAAAAAATCATCCAAATGCTTCCTTTGTGCCATAACTATGCGGTTATTGCACTGAAAGGCTTTTAAAGCGCTTGTGAACAATTTTACTTCTTTGCTACCATTCCTTATATACCCCTCTCTTACATCTCGTCATTGTGACGTACTATCCGCCCCATCTGGTGGTTTCCTGCAATTTGCATATTCTTCTTCAAGATGTGTGTGATAATTCTACAGAGGTGAAATTTTTATTTTAGAGTTCAATTTCTGTGTGATTCTGAATTATTCTTAATTTATGGACATGAGTGTATTAGACTTACAGATTTGAAATTTTGCATGTTTGTTTCTTTGGTTGAGAAGACGTCTGCTAATAACATGTTTGTTGGAAATCATCTCCCACAGTGGCTTGAAGAGGGTGAATGAGTGTTATATTTACGTCACACTATACAGTTGAACGAGGGCTGTTGGCGGTGAATCTCGTAATTTTAAACTATGGTCAAGTGACGAAGATAACACCTGACCTGGCACGTACTCTCCTAACTTCCACTCCACACCAATAGGAGGATGTTTGAGCTTCGACATATTTAACGAGCATCGGCTTCCTCTGCACGGCGGGTCTTCAGAGGTACAAAGCTCGAACTTATGACATGCCAGCTTCGAGTCCGTGACCTTGACCATCAGGCTATCACGGCCACACAGTGGCATAAAAGCATTTAGCTTAGGCATTTATATATTGACTGATAGAAGAACCAAAAAATAAAGGGTAATTTCAGCTATATTTATTTATTTCAATTCGTCTGTTTTAACCACTCATTTAAAATTTTAAAAGTAAAATAAAATTTTAAAATGAAAATTTTAAAAAACTAGGAAAATTTATTATACACGATAATTTAACTGAAATTCGAACGAATAATAACCTCACTTCGACAGATATCAGGCAGCGTAGTTTATTTGAAAATTTGATTTCATTCGAGTGATCATGGAATAGTTAAAGTATCCACTCTCACTACAAAATTCTCCTTTGTCATGAGTACAGGGTTTCTTATAAAATTTCTACAGGTTGATGGATATCCTAAGGATTTTTCGGAATGTTCCTAATACAAGCTCTACCTCCCCCCAAAAGCTCGAGTTAAGATAGTCAGTAAAACTGGTGCAAACATTTCCACTTTGAAGTTCAAACAACGCAGGCTTCCAGTGGTTCCATCGAGTTTAAGTAAAGAAATGTAAGAGATTTTTCAGTGTTCCCTTCTAGAAATCTTTTTTAAAGATGTACCGAATTCTCGAAAGAGAGAAAGAGAGAGAGAGAGATCCGAAAAAGGAGATCAGAGTATGACAATTTCATTCAATAGGCGAACGAAATAAATGCTAAGAAGCTAAATGAGAATTAGGTCTCGGTGACCATTGGGATGGAATGGATTGCTGATAGAAAAGCAAAAGAGTTGAGTTATTCCCAAGACTATTATCAAAGCATTCGCCTCATCAATGGCGCCTCAGTTAGCCAGAACATTAGAGAGAGGACTTCCTTCTGCGATTTGAACTATGCTTAGCTTTATGAGATGTTTCACAATTAGACTGCATGGCAATATTTAAAAAAATGTAAATATTTGTACGTAAATAGGTATAAATAAATGTGAACATTAATATAAACTGCAAATTATTTTGAACGAAAAATAGGGCCTGTCTCTTGAAAGTAATCCGTAAAGCGTCTTTTAGCTGCAATAATGAATAGGATCTTATTTTAGGGAAAGCTGTTAGCACTACTTACCCTAAATATTCTTATCTTCGGCCATAATATATTTTCTTTCTCCAATATACATATTTATCTTCATTTACTTTAGCATTTTTTAATTAATTTTAACATTAAAAGGATATTTTATTTTGCCGCCGATAAGCGGAGTTTAAAAAAAAGGTTTTCAGTTATGCAAAGTATTTTTATTCAAATATCGGGAGGAATGACGTCATACGTTGATGATGTCATTCTTACATTAGCTGAACAGGTGTTTTAGAAAAATTATATATATATAGAAAAATTCGAATAACTCTTCTTCTTTTTGACGGGAATAGCATCAGAGCTGCTTCGTAAAACTTAAATTGTATCAGAAAGGGAATGGGTAAATAATTATTTTATTTTTTGTCTTTCTTTTAACAATTAAAGAGCTACCATAATTTCTTTTTTTGTAAGTAACTTTTTCTTTTTTTAAAATTACTATTTGATTTAATTATTTTTATCATTTAGCTGAAATAAAAAGAGTTTATTTCTTAATGACGTTTGTTCCTTTTTTTTTACCACTTATTGTGCACTGTGAATTATATGTGTTTTTCTTTTTAGCCATCTCTTACTTCAGCAAACGCTGCCCTGCCAAAAATACTCTGCTAGATGCTTTTACCTACTAATGAGTTTTAATAACTCGTTGGCGTTTTATGGGCATTTAATTTAGTATACGCCAACAAAAGCACAGTAGAGGGCTGCGCGACATCATTTCTTAGATGCTTCAAGAGAAGAAGCCAAATTAGATGATATTTTCTGGGTGCCGCAGTCAAGTATCTTCAAGTTTCTCTCAGACGATCAGATATGCTCATTGTGTTGGGGGGAGGAATACTTCAAGGCCGTGTGCTACGTATCTGTCGTGAATCTTAGATGGAACTACACATGTATGTGTCCTGCGCTTTTCTTTTGCTTAGGGTTTTTTTTTCTTTCTCATAAACAGTTTTTATCAGAGCAGGGTCAAAGCGCTAGTTGACAGTCGATCATTTGGCTGGCTTTTTTTTCTGTCAGTCCCTCTGCATCGCCGATCTTTCTTAGGGATTATTTTCCCATAAAAAGTCTCATTTAGAATTCTTGAAAGTTATATTAGTCTTGTGACCACGAGGAATGTGGACTGTATAATCAGGGACTTTTTCATCGGGCAGAAATACAATAATAGGCTTCTTAAATTCAAAAATTGTCAGAACTTTATTTTATAAAAAATTGAAGTAGCCTTAGCAATCAAGGGGGGGAAACGACGGTTTTATAAATATGCATTCCAATTCATAGTAAGAATTGATTGCCATTGCAAACCTTTAGAATATATTCATAATGTCTTTAACAAAATAACTCATGCTTAAAAAATACCATTTATCGATTTGTGAAGAAGTTTGCATTTACAAAATAAAAACGAAATAAAATAAAATAATTTGTCTTTATTGAGACGCAAATCTCGATTTTAGTTTCTTTTTATCTTTTCATGACCAGTCGCTCTGAGACGTTTCATATTCTCCTTTGGCATTACTAAGCGGCTTCTTTTGAGTAGTGGTCTTCCATTTGGTCTCGTAAAGAACAGCAGAAACGTTTCACTTGACATTACAAATATACCTTTTTCACATTTTTTTTCATTTTTAATATTTGATATTTGGTTTTAATTGTATTTTATAAAGGCTAGTATTTAATAATAATTCCATACAAAAAATTATTAATTTGTTGCAAAATGTTTGCAAAATTTAAATTTTTTGTAACTTTTTTAAATATTTCTTAAATTTCTAAGGCTTTTTTAAATATGTCTCTTTTCTTTCAAATTTTTTTTTCCTAGTACCTTATAATATACTACATAAAACTGTGCATGGGGTTTTTTCTGCTGCTGCTCTTTAATTTTTAATTAATTTTTTTATAGTTAAACTTCCAAAAATTCTCAAAAGCATTAATTTTGATTTTGAAATTTTTTTATAAAAAGTACTAAACATGTTAGAGCTAATTTCATGCACAGTTTTACAAAATTTACATTTCAGAACATGTATAAAAAATTTCAAACCCATACTTCAATTATCAAAAAAGCCTTAGGGTTTTGAATAACAGTATATTTTCAAAAATTCAACATGGAGAAATATGAGTTTGAAGTTTTCATTCCATGAATACCATGACATAATATTCATCGAATAGTCTAAAACTTTTATGAAATGTTAATTAGTTTATTTACAACTGCTTACCATAAGAAATTGCACAAATGTAGATCAATTAAACAGTATACTGCCATCATGAATATATAGAAGAAATATTGAAAGATCAGTACTTCACATAAAACTTTATCTTAATAATTATAAAAAAAATTAATACACACACTTCAGAGCTAATTCCATGCTCAGAGCTAATGCACAACATGTACAAAAGATGTTTATGTGCCTTTATTTTTTATTTCCATGATTTTAAAAGCCTTCGCATGTTAAATATTGTGCGCAAATGAAAGTAAAATTAAATGGCAATTTATAGTTAAAATATATCGAAATCTAAGAGCTGCATATGTGCATTTATTTAAATAAATACCTTAAAATATTTTAATAATAAAAGTGTTGAATTTCACACGCATGGGATAGATATATATATCACCAAAAACAAATATATAAAAATGGGAGAGTGTTTCTATTCTTGCGAATTAAATTTTTTAATTATCTGAGTTATCAAAAGGAGACTTAGTGTTTGGGCTTTGGGAGAATCTGTTTTGAAGTTTTAATTTCATTCATAATCTATACTAATAAAGGAAAGAGTTTGTGTGTTTGTGTGTTTCAGCTGTTCCGGCGAAATTAAGCAACCCAGATGTATGAAACTTGGCATGTAGAAGCTATAGGTCGTTATGCTATTAACCTCGAAGAGTTTTTTTCGAAATTCACTTTAGATTTTTTAGAAATTCAATTTTTATGCGATTTTTCAGTTAAATGGAGATATGACGTCATCAGCCATGCCAAGTCATAACTTTGCGAAAATTAATGTTTCGAGCTGTTTTGGGGGGAATTTCAACACATTTTATAGTAAATATACTTATTTATGATTGTATTTATTCGTTTTTTTTAACTCTTAGTGGAGGAATTACAGTTGTTTTTCGAAAAAAATCATCCTAAGAAAATGTTTTTTCTAAATTTTATTTTTCCGATTGGCAACACTAATTTGATAACAGTAGATAACAGTTGGAAGATGCATTGGTTTTCCAGTTAAGCCTATTATGTATTTTTTCAATAACTAAATTAAATTCGTTTAATATACACTTTTGTTTTGCTTATATTTTGAATGATTATTCCGAACCATTTATAGGTTTAGATTTAATTTTGTTGTTTTTTTTCAGCTTAAAAATTTTTGATTTGTGTATAGTCAATTGTAATTTCTGTTTTGGTTTAAGGCAGCGTCACATTTATTATTCTTTTTTCATTTTGACCTTTACATGTATTCATTTGATTCTTCTGTATTGTTTCTGGTTTTAGATTAAACTGTCATTTATCTTCCAGAATACCTGATTTTTTTTGTGGTCAGAGATTTCATGCTATAAATTTTTTTTACAGTAATTCTAAATTGAATTGGTTTAATATGCATTTTTATGGTTTTCAGTTGTTAATGTTGATTGTTTAGATGTTTGTTTAAATGTTGTGTTTACTATTTTAGGTTAAGTGCCACGTTTATTTTATGAACTACCGTTAGAGGTAATTATTTTCAATTGCTAATGTTTATTAATATGTTGTTCTAAACAATGACCCAAGTATACGAGCTGTTGAATTTTAGGTATGATACATCCCCTTGCCAAGTTGTCCCAAATGATGGTGATGGCTTCTGTCTCTTCAGTTCAATTTCTTATTTGTTGTCTGCAATCCAGTATTATTGTTTGACGGAGTGTTCATTTATTATCAACAACTGGAATAGATTTAAGGTATTTATACTTGATCATGAATCGAACAACTACTCATCTGGCGAAGCATATAAAACTGCCATGTTGAGCCCTAGGACATACTGCTCCGCTTCTGAGTTACAGGCTGTCTGAACTCTGTTCTTTCGGTTTCCAGATTTTTCATAAGGGCAAAAACTTGGATACCTATGTGTTTGTTTCTTCTTATATTGAATCGAAATTTTTGAAAGCAACACTTGAGTCATCAGAAATTCTTAAGCTGGGAAAAAATGACTATATAAAATCTAAAACCAGAAACAGTACAGAAGAATCAAATGTATACATATAAAGGTCAAAATGAAAATAGAATAATAAACCTGACACAGCCTTAAATCAAAATAGGTATTACAATTGACTACATACAAAATAAATCAAATTTTTAAGTTGAAAATAAATGACAGAATTAAATCTAAACCCAGAAAAGGTTCGGAATAATCATACCAAAAATAAGGTAAAACAATGTATATTAAACTAATTTAGTTATTGAAAAATATATAACATGTTTAGCTGGAAGACTGATGCATCTTCCTATCAGAATACAGTCTTAAAAAAATTAGTCAGATTTTGGTGGATATAGCGTGATTTGCTTTGTGCCAATTTGGTTGTGGTGATGCTAATATGCAAGAATACAAAGGCTAATATAAATTTTATTTATGTATGAGGTTTTCTTTTTGTTAAACTGAAATTAGTGATGCTATCAATCTGCGGTTATATTTAGGTTATGTATAGCGTGAAACTAAGTCAGCATGACCATTTGGTCAAAAAATAAGTATTTATGTATTATCGCAACCTATGATGGCATTATATGAAACGAAGCGCATGGTTGCCAATTCAGTGCGGACAACACATAGGAAGTTATTGCTGTTGTCAACTGGAGTTATTAATAGAGTTGGCAATTGTTGCAATAATACATAAGTACCAAAAAATCTTCCTATGATATTTCAGTTCTTACATATTATTGCAACCTATTAGAGACATTACATGAAACAAAACACATGGTTGCCAATTTAATGCGTACAACACATGTGAAATCAGCGTTGCCAACTTGGCGAGTAATTTTGAACAGTGGCATTCGTCAATAAAATCTTAAGTTCCTACATTTCCTTCTGTTAAAAAAGGGTACTGTTTTCCCTGATACTAATGTATTAGTCACTACAGTCAAAGTGGCTCTTTTTCACCAAAATTTGATTTTTTCCCATATAAGAATCTGTTATTTTGATATTGTGGTGCAAATTTTGCTGCAATGACGCCAATACATAAGTACCATTTTCCTTTATTGGCAGATTCCATGTTTTTTCATTGTAACAAAAAAAAGTAGAAAAATGCAACTGAAGAAAATGACACTCAATTCAAACTAATTGAGATTAACAGATTGTCAATATTGTGATTTTAAGTTAGAACTTCTATTCACGTATAAGATTTTGCTTATGGTAGTTTCATCAAATCTTTATTTATTTAAAGTAGCTTTTGGTTTGAATTAAAATTATAATTTCTATACTATATGTAAGGTTACTTTTATATTTATTTGTTTCTTTTATTTCAATTTTAAATATTTAAGATTTTCTGCTGTGTTTATTTATTGTTCAAAACTTTATGGCAATTTTATCAAAATTAAGGCTTACTTTTTCTGTTTTAGATAACGTTTTAATTTAAATTGATGTTATAATTCCTATTTCAGTGTCACAGTTTTATTTTTTCTGAACTATCCTTTTCTTGCGTATCATTGTTGGTAGAGTAATTATGTGATACAAAGACTCAAAAAGTCTATTTTTCAGCCTAATAATAATTTGTGAGGCCTTTTGTAAACAGAATCTTCGATCATGATTACCTATTCATGACACAAATATCAAAGGGTTTTTTTTTACAATCAATGAAACTACACCTTCACTTCTGCGGAACTTCACTTCCTTCACTTCACTTCTCACCAGAATTTTTTTTTTGTCATGTCCATTTCTTCACAAAAAAAAACAAAAAAAAAACATCTGTTAGAAAAATTATGGATGAACACGGAAACTATGGATGCGATTAAATGCTCATCAAAGTAATTTTCCTTCTGACATATCTGTTCATATGCAGATTGTATATATACACATGCATTGTATACATTTTTTACATATAAATGTTGTATGCTTTACATATCGATGCCATTTTCTGTTGTTGAAGATAAATATTCATCCTTCCTAATAATAATTCCTTCATCAGCATATTCAATATTTTGTTCAATGTATAGAATATTGCTTTAAATATAACAGAAAGAAAATAACACTGAATTCAAACTAATTGCTCTTAACATGTTGGTAATATCGTGAAGATAATGCTTCATATTT
Source organism: Trichonephila clavata (assembly GCA_019973975.1). NCBI lineage: Eukaryota > Metazoa > Arthropoda > Arachnida > Araneae > Nephilidae > Trichonephila > Trichonephila clavata. The sequence goes on from BMAO01023610.1 coordinate 214,724, forward strand.
ATGAGGAACGAGTATGTACCATGTTTTTTTTGCGTGTCGCTGTTTTTTTTGCTTTATGACCGATAAGAATTAATCTTTGTTTTAAATGAGAAAAAGTCATACATTTAACAAAAAGCTATTTGCTGAAACTATGATAAGGTGACCTTGAAATAATCTCATATTTTCTTTGGAATTCCATTTTGACCAGATTTTTCGTCATAACTTAACTTTGCTTCTGGCAATCTTGCAAATCAGAAAACTGTATCAGGTGTGGTCGCAAAAATGTTTGCACAGATAAAGGATGCACCTTGGAAAGATTTTCTCATATTTCCCTCTGGGTTTCTTTAAAATTCAGTGTTGAAATGATTTTACGTTGCTTCTGATAATCTGTTCCTCACGTAGTTTCTTGGAGATCATATGCATATTTTATGTTATCATACTGTCCATATACAATATATATTATTTTAATTATTACTATAGTTATTTATCATTGTATTGATGGGTGGCTTGGAGGCTGGAAGGCTTAGATGTTGATCGGGTTTTAAGATGGTCCCTAAGACACATGCAATTTGTGTGTATTCCCCTTGTTTCTTGTTGACAGGATGTTGTCGCATTCCTTAGTTGGGGGGGGGGGGTCACAACGGCCGGTCAGCAAAGTTGAATGAACTCATAATTTGGAAGAGTCGTCGCGAAATTTGTGACTCTGCGCTTGGTTCCTGACCAATGGCTAGGCGGGACCAAAGGGCGTGCGGATGAAAAAGGGGGTAATTTGCCCCCACTTAAAAGGAGGAACCGGGACATTTTCTCGGCAGATTTACAGAGATTTAGAGAGAGATTTTACAGATTAACAGAAGACAGACTACTCTTTCGTTCACGCGTGAATTTTTTAGATGAATTTGGGCAACCGCTAATGTGTTGTGTTCGAATGTGTAATAAATTTAAGATTGTTGTAATGTTGAATACATTGGCGTTAACTTTAAAGCAAATTATTTTTTTCCTCGCAAATTTAATTTTTTTCCCCCTCGGTAGATGAAAGGTTGGAAACATTTTGTATCAATGAGAATTAATTGTATTTTATTATGTTGGTACTTGTATAAATATCAATATTATATACATTGATGTTTTTTTTTAAATTTGTTTTTGTCACTCATATGCTTTTGCATGTATGTTATTTCAAAATATATACTGTGGACACAAGGTACATGTCTACAATAAGTCAGGAAATATAGAGAAAGGTCTCTTGTATAACTCATAAAGTCAGTGAATAACTATTTTAGCTATGTGTGTAATCCCATACATGCTCCATGTGTTTTATTAGTATGCTCATTCTACGTATTTTGTTATTGTGTTTCATTTATACATTATCTCTTGTGAATTTCATTGTTGCTTAGAAGTATTAAATTTTGAGCTATTAAACGTTGGTTTTATCATGTTATTATAATCAAATATATGTTATTCTTGTTTCTTGCAACCTACTTATTGAATACTTATTGTGGATGCATTATCATTTATGTTTATTTTTGAACTTTTATTGTTTTCGCCAGTACCTTATGATAGTGTAGAAGAAAGTAGCTATTTTGCCATTATTATTCTTAATTACAATTGTGTTTTATTCTGTGTTGGCCATCGCACTAGTAAAATTTCATTCACACTAAAGGAATTTCTATGATATGTTTAAAGTATAGTTACTGGTATTGTGTTCTTGTACTCTCGTTTTAGAATGTTTTTGAGTAGTTGAGTTTCAATTGTCCATAAATTAGGTATTCAGTTTTTTTTTTTTTTCGGTTTTGTCGATTTATGAATTTTTCTCTCTCCCTCCATGATGTACCACTCGGTATAAGTGTTGATTGATTAAGTGAAGTTAGTTTTGATTTCGTGTTTTTGGTTCATTATAATTTTTTTTTATGAAAATTCTTGGTCATATTATTTAGTATTGAGGTAGATAAGTCTTGTGTACATTCTGTAGTTATGAAATTGTTTTGAATACTTAGTGGGTTAGAGCATGAATTTTTTTTTTAAAGTTGAATTTCATTATGTGAAGAGTGTTGATTACAATTGAGTTAAGATTGTTCGTGATATATTTGAATACTGATGCGAAATTATTTTCCGGAAGTTATGTTTATCGAATTGTTAAAGAGGTACAGGAAACTGTTGTCATTATAGTTGTATTAGAATCTAGCGGGTTATGTGAATTATTACGGAAGTTATGTTTAACGAAGTGTTGAAGAAGAGATACAGAGAATTGTTTTATGAGTTTGTGAATTAATATGATTATTCAGGTATTAGTTAAGTGATTTAGTAGAAATGATTGAGAATTAGAGTTTCAGTTGTCGAGTTAGTTCTGTTTTTGAGAGATAGTTATCTGTTTGTAGCGTTAGTTAATTTGTTAGCGGATCGTATTGGTTATAAGGTTTTATGGCTATGTTGTTTGAGAGTCAGTATTCGAGTTGCCGATAGTCGATTTTGGTGAATTAGTTATAGTAATGGGAATTAATATTTTTATTGTTGAACAAATTTTTTTTGTGTCTGGTGTTGATGACATGCGAATCGCTCTGTTCAGCGCACAATTATAGCACTCAAAGGTTAGAGTGAAGTGTTTCGTTTTTTTTTCCTCGCCTTCTATTTTTTTATATATAGACTTAAAATCCATTTTTATTAATAGCCACAATTTTAATAATCTCGTCTACTTTTAGTATTAAATTTTTTTTTTTGTTTCTTAACCTTGGGTTTGCATCCTGATCACATGCATATTCATCGTTTTGTAATAAGGAAAATGCACGCCTAAGTTATACTATTCGTACGCAATTCTCATGGTGAATTTGTCATTCCTTTATGCTATTGATTTTGTTGTACGTTGTATTTCAAATGCATGCTTAATTTAATTAGTACTCAAGGCTCAGGGTGAATTTATAATTCCTTATGCTCATTGACTTTGGTGTACGTTGCAATTTCTTATGTAATCATGCCATATTGTTATCATGTCGAATTTCGATGTTAGGTGATGCAATGTTGTGATGATTTTCTGTTTTTTTTTGCATTATACTCATAAATAATAATAATAACTTATCTAAACTTGTTCTCACAAATTGTTACAATCTCACACTGGAAAATAATTTTTTTTAAATCCCTTAAAATGGTGGAAATTTTTTGTGTACATTATTAGCTAATAAATTTTCTTCATCATGTCGTTCTGCGATGATCAGCGAGAAGGAGGAGTTGGCATAATTATACAAAATATCTGTTTAACTTTCATGCCAGACATAGGAAATGTTGTTTTTACCCATTTTACTATGCATACATGTCGCGCCAAAATCTGTGTCACAATCAATTTTTTAAGTATTTACTTCTTGTATCTTTATATATATATCACTTGTTTTATTTATATTACATATTAATCACTGCTGTGTTATGTACACAATTATACTGTTACAATGTTTTCGTGAGTGCAATTCTTTTGTGTAAATTATGCGGTAGCCCAGATCTCATCTCAAAATTCGAATTTTATGAA